>CAUYQV010119308.1:0-44442 GCA_963574575.1 Galagoides demidoff
GAGGACAGGGGAGGGGAGGAGAAGAGAGAAGAGGAGAGGAGAGGACAGGGGAGGGGAGGAGAAGAGAGAAGAGGAGAGGAGAGGACAGGGGAGGAGAGGAGAGGAGAGGAGAGAGAGGAGAGGAGAGGGGAGAGAGGAGAGGGGAGGGGAGGGGAGGAGAGGAGAGGGGAGGAGAGGAGAGGGGAGGAGAGGAGAGGGGAGGACAGGGGAGGGGAGGAGAGGAGAGGAGAGGAGAGGAGAGGGGAGGGAAGGAGAGGAGAGGAGAGAGAGGAGAGGACCAGAGCAAGCACAGCTGCATACCACCTCCTGTCAACAGTCTGAAGCAGGAAAAGAAAAAAGTCATTTTACTCCTTAACACACTCAGCAGCCTTTCTCAGCTGCAGTGCCCGCAGCTCCCTTCTCAGTGCTTCCCTCTCTCCTTCTGTCTCAAGAACTTAACATTTTTACTATTTTTTAATCCTAATCTTTATGTAAGAAAATTTCCTCTGCTTGGAGCTGAGTTCCTTGTAAGTACTCACCCTAACAGTCAGCTATAGTATTTCAATTTGTTTTTTACTACATTCTACAGATTAACAAATGGTAAAGGGAGTTATCAATTTCATGAAGTTAAAATAATTCTCTGAAAATTAAAATATATACACATTTATATAATTATGCAACATATTTCTAAGTATATAAGCTATGCATATTACAAAGTAAAAATGTACTAATCATTACTGTAAATTATTAATAAATTATTGACTACTTAATAGTTGATATCACTGTGTAGTTAGATACTTTTTGCCCAAAGTGATACCCACAACCCAAGAGAAAAGGTAAAATCCCTAAAATATAGATTAATACTTCTATGATATTTGTTTCTCTCTCTATGTCTCTTGTCATTTCAACAGAAAATAGAATAATTAAAAAAAAAAACACACTTAACAGGTTACTTATTTTCTTCCTTTGGTTGGGAAAAATATTTTTTAAAATGCACCTTTAAATAAGGTGTAGAAATATGATTTTAAATGAAATGTCAGTATTTTATTCATATCTCAGACTATTATTTTTAAAGCAGAAGTGTCCAAACTGTGGCCAAAGGGCTATGTGTTGATTTTGTGAGGATTTTTTTTTTTTTTACTGATTGGTGATGTTTAGTATGAAAATTATGGACAAATTTATTTTTGCTAATCAGCTTTCAGTAACTTTAGTGTATGGCCCCAATGCAACTCTGATTCTTTCAATATGCAGCAGAAAAGAAAAAGGGTTGGACACCCCTGGAGATTAGTTAGTTCATCATAGGTTTTACAAGGTCATTTTTCTAGGCAATAATTTTTATAATGTAATTAAAATTTACCTAGAATTAATTATTTGAATTCATCTCATTCCTTGCTTCTTGGTAGCTAACATATCTCAATATATCAATGTTGTGTAGCTCTAAAACCGCTATTACTTTCAATACATGCACATGATTTAGCATATTCTTATTTTTCTAGAATATTTAGATTTCATGTAAAATATATTGATTGGATATGTTATATTAAAATAAGACCAGAAATATTAATAAGGTTCCTTAAGCAAATACAATTGAAAGGCATGTTCACTGACCTGTAAGAAAGATGTTTTCTCATTTAAACACAGATAACAGAAGAATTTAAATGCCTTTGTGAAAAGTAATGTTAATAATAAAATCACATTAAATGTGAGATTTAATGATTTAATTTCTTATTTTCCACTTGTGCTTTTACTGAGAGTACAGAGCTGTTTTTGTGTGTGTGTGTGTGTGTGGATTTTTTTTTTTTTTTTTTTTAGCAGTTTTTGTCCGGGGCTAGGTTTGAACCCTCCACCTCTGGCATATGAGGTCAGAGCCCTGTCCCTCTGAGCCACAGGCGCCACCCCAGAGCTGTTTTGAGTACAGTGAATGCAAGTGTAAAGTACACAGAACTGTTTTCCTGGTTTCTTTCACTATTACTTTGTAAAACCAAAATATCTTGAAAAATTGGGTGAGGATAAGAATTTTCTCATAATTTTTTCCTGGGAGCATCAAATACCATCTGACAAAATTTTTGTTTTTGTTTTTTTATCTGACAAATTTTTGAAATGTACACTAAAAGTCCTTACTTGACTCAAGTGATTTTAACACTAAATCAAGATTTTTTTCCCTAGTACTGCTAAAAATGATCAAGATACAAGTAAGATTTGTGTTCAAGGCTGTTCATAACTGTATTGCTTATGTAAGAAAATTGTGGAGAAAAGAAATTAATATTGAACCATATGGAAATGTTTGAAGTGTTACATATGTGAATGATCATATAGTAAGTAGAAATCAAGTTTTGTGTAATTATTAATGGTAAGTAAAATATTAAAGGCACACATCATATGAAAGGGTCAATAAATAAAACTAAGTATGTCATTTATTCTCAATCCCAAATATGTAAATTTATGCTTGCAAGTGTAAACACAAACATATATGTATAATCTGATATACAATTGATATATATAAACAAACACATAAATACACATAGACTTTAAAAAATGAAAAGAAGCATATAAAATGTTAATCACAGAGTCCAGGTTGTTTTATAAATAAATACAAATCATTAAGTACTCATTCCAGCTAAAATAAGTCCACAATGTTCATAAGCTCCTCCATCCCCTCTACTCCTATAGTTTAATTTACAGTATTATTAGTATTATTTTACTAATTTAATTAGTTTAATATACATTATCATTAGGATATTATCAATGTCTAAAAGATAGTAAGGTAAAGGATATATAAAAAGTGCTCACAGTTTTATATTCAAGTAGCGTAAAATCATACTAGTAACTTAGAGAACAAGGGGGAAATGCCAAGCAGGATAAGATAATAATATGATTTATATAGTGCAAAGTTACACTTGGAATATAGATTCACTTCTTAGATTCAAGTATTCAGAAAAAGTCAATTGTGGGGCTGACTTGTCAGAAATTAATTTATGAACCCCAATACATAGGAGAGTAGTTATCGTAATGTACTATCATATATGAACTAAGACATGAATAATAACTAGTCATGGTGGGAAAAATGATTTTGAAAGGAGGCTTTAATTATTGTACTTGAAGGTGTATGTAGGACCAGAGGTAGACCGTAGTCCTGCTCAGTAGAAGCACTATTGGGAAGACGTCTTCTGAATTGTGATGGAGAAAGAATCACACACGGAAAGTTCCTGAAAAACCTGCCTTAAGCATAATTATTTGAAATATATAAAACATTCATAACAATTTGTATAAATTGTTTCTTATTTTCAATTATATATTTTCTTGATCTAAAATAAAATATCTGGAATGTGTTAACATATACAAATCAATAATTGACCATAGATAAAAATAGGAGGGTAAATGAGTGGAGTGAGGTATAGATTAAAGTTTGAGAATGAGTTTGAAGATAATAGATGATATTCTTTATTTCTTCTTTTTTTAAGTGATAGAAAAAACGGACTAAATATATAAAATATGCTAAGAAAGAATCCCTAAGATTGTTTTTTAAAAAGTTTTTCCCAAATACACTACTCCTATTATCTCTAACTTTATCATAGATATTTTATACTCATATACCCCTTTAATCACTTTTTGTTATTAATGTTTATGTGATTTTGAGAAATTTCCCAGAGGGAACTCAGATATTGGACTTAGCAGCAAAAAAATTATAGGAGCTATTATAAAAAAGCTATTGAAAATAGTAAGAAATACTTGTTTAAGATTTGAGGGATGTTGAATAAGATTCATGAAGTAGAGAAAACCAGTAAAAAGGTAAAAATTATACGAAGAAATGAAAATTCCAATGTTGAACAGAACAATAATTACAGGAAAAACCTCACTCTAGAGGTTCTATAGCATATTTAAGCTGGCAGAGGAAAAAAATATCAACACACTTAAATACACATCGAAAGAGATTACCCAGTGGGAAGAAAAGGAAAAGATGATGACCAGTAAATAGCATCTCATAGACCTGCTGGACACCGTTAAGTGTGGCGGCACAATGAACATATCAGAAGGAAAGAAAAGAAAGAGAGGGACTGGAGAATATTCAGAGAAATGATAAGTGAAAACTAAGTTTTAAGGAAAATTTTAATCTACATAGATCTAAATGGTCAATAAACACCCAAAAGGATAAAGGTAGGAGGTCCACAACTACTCCCATTTCAGTCAAACTACCGAAAATCAAAAACAAAGAGAACAGATGTTGAAAGCAACAATAGAAAAACAATTCTTCATGTGCTACAAACCACAATATTAACAGCAGATTTTTAATCCTACACTGTAGAAATTCTCTAAGGTTTCACACATATAAACAAGAAAGCAGAGGGACAGATTTTTTCATTCTTCATTTAGAGTAAATATTTGCAGTAGAACCTCTGTGTGTTGACCACCCAAGGGACTGTAACGAACTAGACAACATGTGGAGGTGGTCAAAACAAGAATCTAGGCCTACTGGGCCGACACATGTGGTCCAGGTCCAGTCTATGAAAATCACCTGTAAAGGAGGTGGCCAACTATGGAGGTTCTACTGTATTACTTGTCTGAGGTTTGGGTAATATTTAAAGATCTCATTTGCTTATCTTTTCAAACCAAGTCTATGTAAGAATAGTTCCTAGTGTGCATCTGGGTATATGTCAAAAGATAAACAATCCAAGAGTTATGTGAGAGTGCCAAGACTGGTAAGTAAAAGAAGGAAATATAAATAGTATGGCTTGAAATGTAGCTGTAGGAACCGAAGTACTGGGGAGTACAAACAATGGCAAGGCAGGGTCATACATAATCCTATGCTTGAGGCAGAAGAATGGGAAGATCGCTTTGGGAGCCTAGGAAATTGCAGAAATGGCCCAAGATTGGGCATTTTATTTTTTAAAGCACAATGCATACATAAGCTGACTGATTTAGATGGCCGAAGTTGGAGTGTTAACAATGCCCTAATCCCTTCCTAATAGGAAATAATGAAGAGTTTACCTAAAAAATGAAAAAATCAGCATAAAGTAGTGAAAGAATGAAAAAGAGTATTATTTTCCAAAGACTAGAATGTATTACATGTTATTAAACATCAAAACTTTTTCTTTAAATGGATATGACAAGATAACTATCAAAGAAGAAGTCCAGGAATATAATCCAGATTTTAAAGGAATTCTTGGAAAAGTACTGAGAGAGTGTAGACTGGGAGTAGATTTTCTATTTCAAGAAATGTGGGAGACATAAACCAATTCTGAAAAAACTTACTGAAGACTTTATGTTTGCTTGGCAGTGTTATTGTAAATTATAAAAATATGTGAGTGGATGGAATAATTTGATAGAAGAAAATAATGAAAGAAATCTGTGTTTAAAATAAGAACACAGGTGCAAGAATAACTCAGGCTAACACAAGGGACATTTTTGTTTTTATACAAGAAAAAAGGAAAATCAGTTTAAAATTTATACTTTTTGTTAAAATTATTTTAAAAAGGAGTTAAGATACAAAGAAAAATTTTGACTTTTAAAGAAAAGTTATACACTGTTAATATAAAAATATTTTTTGCATTATATGCATTAACCTAAAATAAATTTATTTGTATTAAAATGTATTTCTTGTAAGAATCTGAGATATTAGAAACCATTTGGCCTATACTATTTTGATTTGTAATACCTCCCAAAGGGTATGGAAATTGCTGAAAATTTTCTTCTGTTTTGATTTAAATGTGCTATAATTTACAGGCGTGTTGGCTGTTTAATAAAATTGTGGACATTTATTTAACCTGCATTGGAATATTCTCAAGATGTGTTCTATGACCTAGAAGTTTTAAATATATCATTAGAGTAGATTGGTACTTTTCGAAGTTGTGATGGAGATAAGAAGCTACAAGATTTCTGTCACTGAAATATCATCCCCTACACATATCCTCTCTGTGAAACATGCAGAAATGAAGTACCAGGACTGAGTCCTGAGCACATAGATCTATATTTAATATTTTACCATCTCATTATTTTTACAGTATATCTGGGACAACTGGGGCACTCTAGCTGTAACGAGAGTTCTGAATGTTGACAATGTAAGCACCAAAACACGTGACTCCCGGAAACTTTCTTAGATCACAATAGTCTGAGAATTCCAGCAGGTTGTTACTCATCAATTGGAGAATTCACCTTACATGTAATGAATGCTACTTCTAAGGCACCAATGTGATATTGCTATTTTGGGTGAATCTCATGGTAAGCTCATTGGTACTCATAATTAAATATTTATCTATATGTGTCTGCACACAAACATATACATGTAGTACATATATAATGTTTGTACATTTATAAATTTTAAAAGACCTTAAAATTTAAAGACAAAGATGTTTACAAAATTCAAAGTAAATCCAACAATCTTTAGATTGTATTTGTCTTGCTTGAATATGCATATTTTCTCACTCATTACAATGAAGATGTCAGTTTCAGTATTATTTTTAGTAACTCTCAAAACTTTAACCATACACTTTGTCCTAGTTTTTAATTGAAACTGCACTTTCATAATTTTTATATGAAATGCATTAAAGGTGTCATTATGCCATCTCAATTTTTCCCTAATGGATGTTCAATAATCAATAATTTATTGTCAATCCCATTTCCTAAAGTAATGCTCCTAACTTTTTCTCCAGTTGTCTTCAGCTCTGTGTTTTGCATATGTTCTTTTTCTATTCTTGCAAATAATATTTTCTCAAAAATATGAGGCTATTGGACAGTGCCCCTAGCTCAGTGAGTAGGGTGTTGGCTACATACACCAAGGTTGGCAGGTTTGAACTCGATCCAGGCCTGCTGAAACAACAATGACAACTGAAACAACAACAATAACAACAAAATAGCTGGGCATTGTGATGGGTGCCTGAAATCTCAGCTACTTTTAGGCCCAGGAGTTGGAGGTTGCTGTGAGCTATGACTCCACGACACTCTACCCAGGGCAACAGCTTGAGACTCTGTCTCAAAAAAAAAAAAAAAAGGCAGATGGATGCATCTTGCACTCAATTTCCATGAGTTTCTCCTTATTTCTCCATCTCTCCTGTATCATTCTTCTCTCTAAGACTCAACTTTACTCTAATGTGTTGCCGTAAGGGTCTCGCAGAAAAGCGACATAGCAGAGAATAAGCACACTTATTGAAATTGTTTTTTAAATAAAGGTGACCATCTGCTCGCTCAGGCAAAATGGCGAGCTTTCTTTATTTACTGTTGGTTTATATAGTCAATCTTGTGCAAGCACACTATACAGCAATGACCTCATTAATATTCATTACAATCCCTCTGCACATGCACACTATACATCAATGACTTCGTTAATCCATTTGAACATCTTGTGACCACCTGCCCTGTAAGTAGCTCCTCCCTAGTAATCTGATAATCCACCCAACATACACCTTTAAGCATAAAACATAACCCAGTTTAACATAACTTAATGAAGAACAAGTTGTCAGTCATGACTTTCTTTGTTCTTATCTGATGAAGCCTGAGGCTATGGAGGAACAAGGTAGAATGAATACCTGCCCTTGCTGGCCTTGCCCTTTGGAGGCTGTTACTTCAAATCTTTAAGCAAGGCATAAAGAAACTTCTAGGGCATATAGGAATTTGTGTTTAAACCTCTGCTCCCATGTAGGCCTTAAGTCAGGGGGGGTTTGTTGGAACCTTTCATAAGGAATTTTCAGGCTAGACTTCTCAAAAGCATTTCACAAGCCCAGGTTTCATCTGTGCATTAGATACCTGTATGCCTTGGGTAAATTCCTCTTCTCTTTCCGTTCCCAGACCCATCAGCAAGTGACCTTTGTTACTTACCACAGATCAGGAAAGGTTACTGATGGGTATCTGGACAATTTTCCAAAGGGCTTTTTTACTGGCCCTATAAAGTCAACCTTAATTCCTTAACATAGTAAATGCTATTCCAGCCAAAGCCTTGGTCATGTTAGGCCCACAGCCAACCCAGCCACATGGGATTCTGCCTCAGTTTCTCACAAGTATGCCTGCTCAAAGTCTTTTCACTGCTCTCTCTCAAATGGCTTTTTTGGCCAGAAGCATATAGGTGTTTCGCCTATGCTAATGAGCTTGACTATATTTTACTCTCTCTGAAAATTAATAACATATACCATTTCCCCTGTGTGTGACATCTTCCATGTACTGACTTGTTCCACATACCTACAATACGTCAGTCACTTATGATGATAATTAGCTTGCCTCATGCCTTCCTATTATTCCTGCCACCATATCAAGTTTCCTATCACTCATTCTTAATAGTCTACGATTTAGAAATTTCAAGTACATGTCCTGCATTCACATTTGGTTGCTCCCTTTTCATTTTATAATTCTTCTAGTTTACTTAATTTATACATGAGACTATTTTGAATTACTTAAAAACATAATCCAATGGATTATTTTGTTATCCTATCTTTCAACACCTTGAGTTGTTCTTACCACAGATGAGAATAGTTATCCATGAACCACTCTACTGATACAGAAAAAATACAGTACAGTATTATTTTGACTTTCATTTCCTCTTGCATAATCGAGAAGTCTGGGCTCCTGGTTAAAAACCTAGGGCAATTTTCCATGTCTGGATTTAGACAATGACAGAGGCTTCACCTGACGGCTCTCAGGAGTAAAAGGTGCTCTCTGCACACCAGGTACAGTGACCAGCCAGTGCCTGGCAGTCTCCGAATAGAGCTGGACCACCCAGCAGGTCATGCTTTTTCAAACATATACATGCCTGCCTCATTTCTAGGAATCTTTATTGAAGATCATGGCAAAATTATTTTTGAAGTATCTTCAGAGATCTTATGAGGAGGAGGGGAGGAAATCTCGAAGACCCTTTTCCCCACTACTCAATACTCGTCTACTCCCAGCCCTTCCCTCTCACCCTCTCTTAACCTCAGTGTCCAGAAAGCTGTTGGAACTTTTGTTCTGGCTCTTTAAACAGTGTGAAGACCCCAAAACCCTCATCTCTAGTCTACTTGACCCTGACCCTCCCTCACTATTCTGTAACGGAACATGGGGCAGGGGAGTCAGCATTTTCTCTAGTTCTAAATTATTGACTATGCCATTGCCCTAAGTCACAGAGGTTTAACTTATTTTTTTTTGCCTGTTGCTTTCATTGGCTGCTCCATCCAATATCTGCTAGCTCAGCTCTCTCTCAGCTCATATGAGCTCCTGACACTAGTCATGCAGGTATTGTGTACTTCCTTTATGCCGAGTGAAAACAATTTTATCTCATTTAGTATTTTCATTCCCACAGAATAATCCAGGTTTACTTTCTGTCATGTTGTTTTCACTTGCATCTAGTCATCACCACAGGCTGTGCAAAGTCATGTAGAGATATCTAGCACATGGAACAATATTATGTATGTTAGAGACCATAGTTTTGAGAGAGAACCTGTCATATTTTCTCTTCTTATTTTATTTTTTTTTATTTTTATTTTTTGAGACAGAGTCTCATTTTGTCACCCTCTGTAGAGCCCTGTGGCATCATAGCTCACAATAATTTCAAACACCTGGTCTCAAGTGATCCTCTTGCCTCAGCCTCCTCAGTAGCTGGGACTACAGTAACCTGGCTCAATGGCCAGATATTTTTTAGAGACAGGGGTCTTGCTCTTGCTCAGGCTAGTGTAGAAGTGCTGAGCTCAAGAGATTCACCAGTCTCAGCCTCCCAAAGTGCTAGGATTACAGGTTTGTGCCACCACGCCTAGCCTATTTTTTTCTTCTCAAATCCAGGTAGCTATAGCCCATAATCCTAGGCAGTTTCATTGGTAAGATGGCTGGTCCTAATTTCTTGCAGTGAGTTTCCTTCACATGTTAAGCATCCTTTACTTTACTTCTTTTACCATGCAGCCAGCCAGCTAGGTCTTGACTACCTCTGTTTGAATTTGGACCTTAATGTTGCATGAACACTTGCCTTGGACATAAGTTATATTGAAATTTAATGGCCACTGTTACAATATTGGAAGGTGAGACTTTTAGGATGTATTTATAGCCCTTGTGACTGGACTAATGTGTTATGGAAGGACTGGGTTCCTTATTGTGAGAGTGAGTTCAGCCCCTCTTGTTCTCCCTCATTCTGCCCTTCTGCCATGTGAAACCTTCTGCTAGTTCTCGGGGTGGTGAAAAGACCCTCACTACAAACCAGAGCCTTGATGTCAGACTTCCCCACCTCCAGAAACGTTAGCCAATAGATTTCTGTTCATTACAAAGTACCTAGTCTGTGATATTCTCTCACAGCAGCACAGACTAAGACAGCCTTTAAGCCCAACACCTCAAGGTTCATTTTTACTTATTATTGTTATTATAATTTGGGGAGACACAAGAAAGACTTTATTGGGGCTAATGCTTGAGCACAAGGTGGGCTGCACAAAGGAAATAGTTCCTAGTCTGGCTCTCTGAGGGCAGTTCACAGAGAGGTGATTTTTTGTTTGTTTTGTTTTTGTTTATTTTGTTTTGTTTGTGTATGTGTATGCTTATGTCTGTCTGTGTTATGGAATATGACTTAGCCCTGAAATAGGATGATTTTAAGCCTTTTGCAACAATTTGGATGGAACTGGAGACAATGTTAACTTATTCTTTTGAATTTCCTTCTGTTTCTGGTGAGATGCCTCCTTATTTTTGAAAATGAGTATATCTGTTTTTACCTTCTCTTTTATATTTTATTTTCCATTGATATTTATTTTTGCTTATTTGTCAGTAATACGTTTTGTCTTTTTAATTTAATAATGATTACTTTTGGTCATAATTATCACAAGTCAAACCTCCAGATAATTGAAAGTAAGATTGTGCACATTATTTCCTATAAAAAACAATGAGGCAACATTTTTGAATAAAACAAATGTGCCCTTGTTCACATTGCATGACTATAAAGATCCAATTTCAATTCCACTCCCCTACAATTTTTTTCAATCCCACCCACCCACTTTGCAGGTAAACTAATGTCTTTTCTAAGTTTTAACTTGTAAAGCTGAGAACAAAAGAAAAATATTTTAATATAATTAGGATTTTTAGAATTAGAAGGCACTTTCGCCGGTGTTAAGGTAACGGGCTCTTCCAAAGGACTGTTTTTACATAATTTCTGCTTACTCTATTACTTCTCATTGACTGTAGGTATCATTAGTCTCTAGGACACTTTACTCAGTTCTATTACCAACTAAATATGAATATGGGCATGCCTCAGATAATAAATATGTAATACCTATCTTTCAATTTTAATACTACACTTTATTTTAAATGCCCAGATACATTTAACTGCATATATAATGGACTGCAGCTCTAATGCTTTTCAATTCAAAATTCTTGAACATCACTCTTGGAGATAATTGAAGAGTAATAATAATACTATATTAGCTTTTGAAAATTCTAGGAGCACTAGGTTCAGAAAAAAGAAACCAGAAACAAAATAAGACATGTTATATGAATTCATTTGCATAAACTGACAAGGAAAGGTAAATTTGCAGAAACACAAAGTGACTTAGGGGTTACCTGGCAAGAGGGGTGGAAATAGAGGCTGTCTGTAAATAGGAACAAGGTTTCTTTTAGGATGATGCGCATGCTCTAAAATTAGCTTTTGGTATTCTGTGGTGATGTTTCTAGAATCCTATAAAGATACTGAATCCAATGACTGACACCCGTTAAAATGCGTAAGGAAATTTTCTGGGATGTAAATTATAATATGTCAAAAAGGCAACTGAAAATGTTTAGGAGAATCAGTTATAAAACCTTGTTAGTAGATTGAAAATCAGAGTAGAGAGTCCATTGAAAAGACAATGAAGGAAATAGATAATTCTTACTGAAAACTTTAAAAGCAGCAAAAAAATATTGCAAATTTTAAATGCATTTATTTGTAAGACAGAAACTAATATAATTCTTAATATTTGATATAATAATAATTACACTTTTTACATTGTCACAACATAGTTATTTTGATAGACAAATTTGAT
Organism: Galagoides demidoff; assembly: GCA_963574575.1. Taxonomy (NCBI): domain Eukaryota; kingdom Metazoa; phylum Chordata; class Mammalia; order Primates; family Galagidae; genus Galagoides; species Galagoides demidoff. Next base: position 11,925 of record CAUYQV010119308.1, read on the forward strand.
TAAAATAGTGAGATATAAATAATGGGATTCACAGCACAGCCTCACTACCCATTGGCTAAATAAGCTTTAACAATTTTTTAAATTTTCTACCTCTTAGTTTTTTCTTTTTTATTGTTTATCTTCATTAGAAGGAAGATAATAGTACCTACTCTACAATGTGCTCAATTAGTGCCAACCGAGATAAGGTAGGGAAAATGCACTGCATCTTTATTGGCAGATAGTAATGATTAATTAACAGCATAAGGTCTGCCTGAGATACTTTGCATGTCTTTTTCTAGGTAAATAAAACTGGCTTCCTGAATACACACTAATGTTTGTTGTTATTTCCTTATAATAAATTTGAAGATGGATCTTATGCCCTTCTCCTGTCTTTCATAATATTTTTCTCACTCTACATTAAAAAAAAAGTCAACATTGTTTTCTCAGTTAAAAAGGAAACAAATAAAAATGATTCTTTTGCCTTGTGATAAGATTGCACGCCAGATTGAGTATTAACATAGGGTGGGTTGGGTTTTGATGTTGTTGTTGTTGAATTCCGACTTACAGAAAGGATACAGCAGTAGTATCCTATTAAAACTTGACTATTATCTGAATTGTTTAATGTCTTCTATCAGCTCTTTGTGAATACGTTTGATGTAAGGGCTCCATGAGAAATCAAAAGAGCTGAGCATCTCATTTAAAAATTTCATTTCTCTTGGGCTAACAGGCACTACAGTTAATTTCAACCAGTGGCAGTAAACAACTCCAATGCGAGGGCTATTAAGCAGCAATCATTTTAAGGAAAGCTTTCTGGGTGATGGAGCCTATGGTACCAGCAACTCATTGAAAAACTAAAGCCACAAATACGAAGAAAATGCAGCTAAACCCCATGGATTAATGACATACACAGATGCAATTCAGAGGAACAAAACTTCATAGCCTGTTTTACTAGATGAGATTCTATTAACTATGTCATTAAATCTCTAAGCAAGCCATTAGTCTGTCTTTGTTCCTATATCTTTGTGTCTTTGAATTAAAAATGAGGAAACATATTCAGTTGTAAAGTCTCAGAATGTTCTAATGTGAGAAAAGTGATACTCTTCTCCCTTGATGTTTCCTACTGTTTTTCCTTTTAAAACCCAAAGAGCTTGTGTAATACAGACATTTAAATTGGTTCAGATATGGTAATGCTGCATTTCAATACTTTTTATCTTGTGTATACTCGGAAATTTAAAAAATCAAATACTTCTAAGCACTTTCCCCCCCTATTCCCATAATAATACTTTAAACCATTTTGTGATTTCAAGGGAAGGTAGTATTGTGGCTGCTCTGTGCCTTAGCCTCAGGCTGGGAATGCTCTCAGCCCTTCAATTTTATCCTTCAAAACTGTTCGAACTGTCTTAATGTTTGTTGAGCAATAGCATTGATTCCCTTTCAGGCTCACCCACTTCAGCATCCCCAATAATTAACAATCCTTCAATTTTTAAATAGCACATTGTCTGTGACACATGTGGTATCCACATCTTATTTTGGATTGAGCACAAACACTTCTCCTGGGGTTTTCCCAAAAGTTGTAATGAGTCAGAATTCAAAACCCAGAGAGTAAAAACTAATAGAAGTAAATAAATAAACTGAGGCCTGTAATCTTATATGTAATCTTGAAAGGATCATGTCTATTATTAAGTACATTCATGCTAGTTCTAATTAACACCTTTCTGAAAAACTAAAATTCTCTATATCTGAACAATATTAAGATTTTTTTCTCTCAACATATTCTGCAGGTTCACCATTTGGAATATCATACCGAAGTAATAGCTTTGGATTTTCCTATATTTCAGACCATTTAGAATATGGAATTTTCATGTACATCTTGGAATAAACATGTGATCTATAAGCGTTGCCCTTCACCATAGGTGTGCATATAAGGTGATAATAAAGATAGTACCAAAAATGCATTACCTTCCACCAAACAAATTTTCAATGAGCCATCTTATGAAGACCTCATGGGACACTTATTTGACAATGTGAATTTGCTTCATCTGAGCAGGTTTTTGTTTTTTTGGACATTTGGAATTGGGTTCGGACAGATTTCAGGAATAGAGAATGAAAACTGGTGGGATTGTTACCAGATATAATGGCTGGTTCAGTTGTATTGTTCCCATGTTTAAAGAGAAGAATTAAATCATTGATAGGGGCAGTGCCTGTGGCTCAGTGGGTAGGGTGTCAGCCCCATATACCAAAGATGAGTCAGCTAAAACAGCAATGGCAACTGTAACAACAACAAAAAAATAGTCTGGCACTGTGGGGGGGCGCCTGTAGTCCCAGCTACTCAGGAGGCTGAGGCAAGAGAATAGCCTAAGCCCAAGAATTGGAGGTTGCTGTGAGCTATGATGCCACAGCACTCTACCAAGGGTGACAAAGTGAGACTTTGTCTCAAAAAAAAAAAAAAAAGAATAGCCAGGCACAATGGCTCATGCCTGTTATCGTTAACACCTGGGGAGGATGAGGTAGGAGGACCCCTTGAGCTCAGGAGTTTGAGAACAGCCTAAGCCAAGAGGCCAAGAGTTAGACCCCATCTCTACTAAGAATAGAAAAATCAATTGGGCATTGTGGCAAGTGCCTATAATCCCGCTACTTGGTAGGCTGAGGCAGGAGGATCACTTGAACTTAGGAGTCTGAGGTTGCTGTAAGCTAGGCTGATACCATGTCACTCAAGCCTGGGCAACAGAGTGAGACTCTTGTCTCAAAAAGAAAAAAAAAAAAAAGTTCAAGACCAGCCTGAGCTACAGCCCAACCCCATCTCTACAAAAAATATTTTTTAAAAATTAGCCAGGTAGGCCAGGCATGGTGACTCATGCCTGTAATCTTAGCACTTTGGGAGGCCAAGGCCAGTGGATTGCTTGAGCTCAGGCGTTTGAGACTAGCCTGAGCAAGAGCAAGACTCCATCTCTAAAAACTAGCCAGGCCTTGTGGCAGGCGCCTGTAGTCCCAGCTACTCAGGAGGCTGAGGCAAGAGGATCACTTGAGCCCAAGAATTTGAGGGAATATAAATTTTAAAAAGCAAAGGAGATAAAGGTGAGGAAGCCAGAGCCGTATATGTGAAAAATCATTGAAACTGGTGACAGGCTCCTAAAGACTAACAATGAGTTATTCTCTGCTTAGGGGTATATTTGAAATTATTCCTATAAAAATATTTTCAAAGAGAATAAATATTAAATCCAAGGTAGAAAAAAAAAATACCCAGCTATGAAAGATACTATTCAGAGAATTGGAGAAAAAAATTTTTTTTTTTTTTGCAGTTTTTGGCCGGGGCTGGGTTTGAACCCTCCACCTCCGGCATATGGGGCCAGTACCCTACCCCTTTGAGCCATAGGCACCACTCGAATTGGAGAAATTTTAAAGATAACTGTGTGGCATAGTAGATATTGTTGTAGCAATATAAATGTTAAGTTCCTTGAGTTTGATAGTGGTGTTGTGATCATAGAGGAGAGAGTCCTTATTTTTTGGCAATTTCTAATGACGTTCACAGAGGTAAAGTACCATGATGTTGACAGTTTGCTCTCAAGTGATTAGGAGAAAAAAATAACACAGATGAGGAGAGAAAGAAAGTAAATATGGCAAGATGTTAACAATGGTGGCTCTAGGGCAGGGGTCCTCAAACTTTTTAAACAGGGGGCCAGTTCACTGTCCCTCAGACTGTTGGAGGGCCAGCCTGCGGGCCCCAGGACAAGTCAACTGCTAAGCAGGACAGGTGGCAGCAGCAAAAACACTGGGCAGGCCTGATAAATGTCCTAGGCGGGCTGCATGTGGCCCGAAGGCCATAGTTTGAGGACGCCTGCTCTAGGGGAAGGGCGTTTTCTTTGTTGTTCTTTGAAGCCCAGAAATAGAAGAAATTGGACCTAAGGGGTCCAAAATTTCTTTGTTCTGGGGCTGCCCCACACCCCAATGGCATGTACACAGCCACCCAGCCTTGGCCCTGGTGGTGCCCACCTGTCTCCACAACGCACACAGCACCTCATTTGGCACTCCCAAGGATTCTATTGTCTGGCTATCTGTGGTTCACCAAACCAGCCTAGGGCTGTCACTAGGGCACTAGGGCTGTCACCAGCTCTTGCCATGACAGAAAGATAATCTAACAGTCAAAAACACAGATGTCTCAGACAACCCCAGAGAGAGTCACGTGTCTAAGGTGGGACCCAGCACTCTTCATCTGTAACTGGCAACCCAAGCGATTTCTTTTCTCTCTTCAGTATGCATGATATTCCATGTCTCACTTGTCTTTGCATTTGAACTGTCACCAGCCTTCTCAGAAGGAGAGCAAATCCCTGTGGACCCATCACCCAGCACCAATCCATCTGCACTTGTCCCTGTTTTTCATATCATTTATTTGTTGACCAAACCAGGTCGTTTATGCTTAGAGCATGCTAGTTCTGAATTTGGTTGGTTAGTACCTCACTCTGTCATTTAACTTATTTCTCCATCCCTCGTATTTTGTATTTTTTTTTTTAAGACAAGAGTCTCAACAGTGCCCATAGCTCAGTAAGTAGGGCACTGGCCACATACACCGAAGCTGGCGGGTTCAAACCCAGCCTGGCCTGGGCCAGCTAAAACAGCAATGACGACTGCAACAACAACAAAAAAACAATCAGGCATTCTGGCAGGCTCCTGTAGTCCCAGCTACTTGGGAGGCTGAGGTAAGAGGATGGCTTAAGCACAAGTGTTTGAAGTTGCTGTGAGCTATGATGCCACAGCACTCTACCGAGGGCAACAAAGTGAGACTGTCTCAAAAATAAAAAGACAGAACAGCGTCTGATGCTCAAAGGAGTAGGGTGCCGGCCCCATATGTCGGAGGTGGTGGGTTCAAACCCAGCCCTGGCCAAAAAAAGAAAAAAAAGAGTCTTACTTTGTCACTGTTGATAGAGTGCCGGGTCGTCATAGCTCACAGCAACCTCAAATTCTTGGGCTCAAGTGATTCTCTTGCCTCAGCCTCCCAAGTAGCTGGGACTACAGGCACCTGCCAAAACACCTAGTTGTTTTTAGAGACTGGGTTTCACCTTTGCTCAGGCTGGTATTGAACTCATAAGCTCAAGCAATCCACCCACCTCTCAGCCTCCCAGAGTGCTGGGATTATAGGCGTGAGCCACTGGGCCCAGCTTTGTCCCTTGTATTTTATATAAACTGTTCATTGGATACAGAGCCTTGGTCAGAATCCAGATGGGATTTTGTGTTCCTATTTTGTTTTGTTCTTGTTTTGGTTGGGGCTTTGGCAGGTATCTGTTCTACACCCATTTGATCAATCACATGTGTGACCAGAAGTGTCTTGGAGGTCTGGGTCGGAGGTTTGCAGGGAAGGGCGCGGTTGTCAGATGAGGAAGAAGCAGGCAGCCCTGCCCATCTGCCCTCCCTCCCCTCTCTCACTGGCAGTGCAAAGAGCCGTCTCACTCTTCTCTCTAAATGATCCAGCCCTGAGCCCTGACATTCCACCTGCACACAGCCCTGTCCACAGCCACCTGAGCCTGGAAAGGGGACCCTCGACCCCCAGGACCACCCCTACCATGAGGTAAGGTTTCCCTGGGAACATTCAGGGAATGTTGTGACCCAGCCACCCGGGTCCCTATCAGCAGCAGGTCTGTGCAATGACAGAAGGACACAAAGTAGAAGGTAGCTCCTAGCTGGAGGTCTCCTACCACTCCCTTTACCTAAAAGACTTTAAACTGATTATGCTGTGCCAGTCTGTGCACTGGGGACCAGCAGTGACCAAAACAGACTCAGCCCCTGTCCTTGCAGATCTCAGTCCAGTGGAGAAGACGAATCAATACTCACATAATTGTTTCACTAACAACTCTGAAAAATGCTAGTGTCCCGCAACCCCCCAGCTCTCTGCCGCCAATCTCCCGTCTGTCTGCTCCTCCATATCATCCCCTGCAGATCCCTGCAAGAGTCCTCATCACACTGCCTCACACACCCTTTCCGCCTCCCTGCCAGGTCCAGTGCTGGGCTCTCTGGGGTCAGACCCAGCCCTCAGGAGGCTTTATAGGGCCAGGAGGAAGACAGGGACAGATATCTCACATTTGCCATCTCATAAGTTGCTTCTCACATTTAATGCAACATATTTGACTGCACTAACTTGGCAGAAAACAAAATTAAAAAGAGGCAGAGAGAATGTAAATGGCACGCTCTGCCTGTACATGGATTTAAATAGTGCATTTCACACTTGTCTGCATGGCACAGGCTTCTGTATACAACACTCCGTGCACTTTCTTAGGGGCAAGTGAAGTAATTTTTAAGGGTAATTTGGACTCTTTGTGTTTTTTGCTCTACACACTGGCTTTGGAATTCAACCTGCACCACAGCATGGCCCACTGTGGTTCATGTAGGCAGGTAAAGGCGCAGAGGTGCTACAGTGAGGTAGGGGCAACACAGGGTGTGGGACCTTGTGGCACTGGGGTTCCCTTTGCTCCCAAACTGGTGGCTTCCTCCTCTCTGCCTCCCACCGCCCTCTGCAGCTGCAGGTCCCCCAGACTTCAGGATCATGGTACAGGGGAAGAACTGGGTGGGGCAGCAGGCGGCTGAGACATCTTGCCTCCCTTCACTTCTGTTGCAGGCCTGTCCCCTCCCCTGGTACCCACAGTGCCCAGAGGGGCCTCCCTCAGAGGAAGGAGCTGCATGTTCTCTTTTGCAGGGACTAGGCAGGCCCAGGGCTGGGAGAATCTGCCCAGAGGAGGAGCCACAGTACGGAGGTCCTGGGTTCAAATCCCAACACTAGCAGTTGTATGGGCAGCATCCCCTGCCTGAGCCCAGCCTTCATCTTCTATCTGTGGGTGGCTGTGCAGTTCTTCTGGAAGCCACAGAGGGCAGGGGGGTCTGTTAGATGGAGCACGCCTAGAACCAAGGAGCCCAGGACCAGGTGTAGGGTGGGCTCTCAGAGATAGGCACTCTGTCATCATGTTGCCAGCATCATTACCCCTATCCACAAGGGTGGGCCCTTTTGTGTATCTGTCCACTTTCTGTGCTTGGAACAGTGCCCAGACCTGCTAGGAGCTCAGTAGACATCTGTGGAGTAGGTTCTTTGTATCCAGAAGATACATGGAAGAAGTTCTTCCTAACAACACGAACAAGGCTAATCCTCAGGGAAAATACATACTTCAAGGCAGGCGCCCCCATCCCCCTGACACAGTTCCCTTGGGGGATAGAGCAGGACCAGGAGGAAGCCTGGCTTCTGGCTTCCCCTCGGAGCTTCTTGGTACATGCCTTACACCTCTAGCAAGAAAAGGATTCAGCAGAATCCCAGGGGCAAGAGGGGCCTATACCCCGTGTTCTTCTCAGATGTGGCTTGAGAGCCCTCCCCAGGGGCTGTTGGGCCTCAGGCTGACTTTGTCTCTTATCCTTTCAGCGAGGAGCCCCCCCTGGATCTGACAGGCAAGGTGTACCAGCTGGAGGTGATGCTGAAACAGCTGCACACAGACCTCCAGAAGGTAAGTTCTCTCATGGCATGCCATCCCAGGCCCACTTTCAGATACTCAGGGGCCAATGGGAACAAGGTTTAGGCACCTACCAAGGCCACTCTGCACCTTTCCCCCCCCCCCATTCTTGAGTATAGTCATGAGCAAAAAGTGGTAACACCAAAGGCTGGTAAGCACACAAAGAAACTTATAATATATTCCTGGAGGGAGAATAAATTGGCCCAGCCTTTTTGGAGGCAGTGGACAATATTTATCAAAAATGTAATTGTGCCCCTCGTGGACCCAGCAATTCCACTTATAGGAATTTGTCTGTGAGTATTTCTAGCATGAGTACAAAGGGATCAGTGAACAAGGATATACATTGCTGCCCTGTTGGCAATAAAAAATTGGAGTCAGTGCAGCTGTCCGTCAACAGGAGAATGGCTGTCACCCATGCAGTAGAATAGCCTGCAGCCAATTAAAATAACGACAGATCTACATATTTACTGACATGCAAGAGAAGCCCAGTAATGTAAGTAAAAAAGCAAGCCGCAGAACTGTTTCCTAGGATGATGACATACTTTTTAAGAAAATGTTTAACAACCATGAGTTGAGAGGGATATCTGAAGCCAGTTGAGGTGGCTCATTTCTGTAATCCCAGCACTCTGGGAGGCCAAAGTAGGTGGATTGCTTGAGCTCAGGAGATTGAGACCAGCCTGACCAAGAATGAGGCCCCATCTCTACTAAAAATAGAAAAACTAGCCAGGCCTTATAGAGGGCACCTGTAGTCCCAAATACTCAGGACACTGAGGCAAGAGGATCACTTGAGCCCAAGACTTAAGGTTGCTGGGACCTATGACACCATATCACTCTTTCCAGGGTGACAGAAACTCTGTCTCAAAAATAAATAAGTAGTTCCTGGGACTTAGCTCTGGAGTTGGAAGGAAAAACAGGGCAGAGGAGAATTTTACTTGTGAACATATCTTTGGGTAATGGCAGAGTATAACTTGCTAGTCATCAAGCACAGGAATAACAGGAGTCTGGGTTCAGATCCCCACCTCAGTCCTGAATGCTTTGTGACCTTGGAGGAGTCTCTGCCTCTAGTGTTATGTTACCCTGGAAGGGGGGGGCGCCTGCTCAGGCTGCATCCGCAGCCCAGCTCCCCACTGCTGTGCAAGCCTAGGTTTCCTATTCCTGGAAAATGAGGATAACTAACAGTAGTCCCCAAGTCCTTGAGTGGTTGTGAGGGTGGGATGAGGCAACAGTAATAATGTGATGTTCACAGAATGATTACTTCACATCAGGCTGGGTCCTCAGAGCTTTATGTCTATAACCTCAGAAAACCTCAGCTGCACTTTCTAGAGTTCATGGAACTGGAGCCCAGAGAGATAACAGGACTTGCCTGGGATTAGTCAGTCTGGGATTTGGACCCCAGCAGCCTGGTTCTAGCTGTCGGCTCTAAACCAGAGCTGGGCTGGGGCTCAGCCCGGCCAGAGGAAGGGTGTTCGCTGTTAAGAGCCCCCAGCTGGCCTGGCTGATGCCTGGCCTTCTGCCCCACACAGGAGAAGCAGGACAAGGTGGTGTTGCAGTCGGAAGTGGCCAGCCTACGACAGAACAACCAGAGGCTGCAGGAGGAGTCGCAGGCCGCCAGCGAGCAGCTGCGCAAGTTTGCTGAGATCTTCTGCAGGGAGAAGAAGGAACTCTGAGGCAGAGAAGCCACAGAGTTCCCACCCCTCCATACCAGGCCCTGGCTCCCTCCCTGCAGGCAGGCTGTGGGTTCCTGCTGTCTTCTGCTACTCACCTCCAAGATAACCCAGCCAGGGCCCTGGCACTGACTGCCCCCGTGGCCCTCCCCATGGACTCGAAAGCCTGATGGCAGTCGGACTCAAGGAAGTCCACAGTGGGGCTGTGAGCCAGAGTGTGCCCGTGGCCCTCAAGCCCCCTCTAGGCTGCCCACCTATGTTCCCTGTGAGCCGGCCATGTTCACACTGCTGCAGGACCTGTCCTCTGTCCCCATCTACGGCCTCTTGCTAGGACGGGGCAGGAGTCAGTCTCCAAACCCCACTGGTCTGGGAGCTCACAAAGTAGCTTTCTTCCCCACAAATGACAGAGTTGAAGCTTTTGGGGCTAAGCCCCTGCATGAAAAATATAGCGTGAAACCAGCCCTTTCATCCCGCCACACCCAGAGAGGGAACAGACCAGGTCCTAGGTCCCCAGTGCCCTAGCTCCAAAAATCACGAACATTATCCCTCCTAAGCCCCTCCTTCCAAAAAGCAGCCAGGAGCACTTTCTTAGAGTTTTAAGTTATTTTCTTGGGGTCCCAGGACGGAGAAAGGAAAACCCAGCATCCAGAGTCAACTTCTTTGAGAGAGAAACTCTATTTGTACAATCAGGACAATTTATACAATCTTTTTCTATCAGCTCCTCTTCTGCCAGAGGCCACAGCGCCTGGGCTTGGGGCCACTAGGCCCCTCCACCTTCCAGCTACTGGCCACCACAGCCAAGTCTCTCCCAGCACTACCGACCGGCGGCCCCCTGGCCCCAGGAGGGGCTCATGAAGCCCTCAGGTCAGGGCCGGAGAAAAACAGCCTTCATCTCCTTGGGTTTGTTCTCCTTTGCAAGTCTCCCATCCCATCACCGAGGCCCAGGGTGGCACCAAGCAGACACCCTCACTGTGCTCCCCAGGAGTGCCCGACGGATCCCTCTGGACGCTGGTTCTCTAAAGGCAATAAGGGGCAGCTTGCCAGGCAGCCGAGCCGACGTGGTACTATGCTGTTCACCCAGGAAACAGAGTTTCTTTTCTTTCCTTCTTTAAAAACAAAATATATATATATATATATATTTATTTTTTCATGTAGAGTTGCGCCAGAACAAGTCTGTATGGCCACAATCTGTGGATTCCCCCAACCTCAAGCTGAGGACCAAGGCGTGTCCCCCATGGGCTGGGGGTCAGCAGGAGGACTCTAGAGGGACAAAGTCAGGGTGGGCGAGCAGGCAGCTTCCCTTTTGGGAGGCAGCAGGCAGGGAGGAGTTGGCAGAGAGGGTCTGGCTCAGAGCTCTGGGCTGCATGCCAGCGCCAAGCAGCCCAGCCCTCATCCAGGGACTTGCCACTTTCTCTCTGGGGCCAGGAACCTCAAGGAAGGGGGCTCTGGGGACTGCACAAGACGCAGGCACTCAGGGAGGTGCCAGGCCAGATGGGTGGGGGCGAGAGAAGAGGGTACTATTGCATCTCCTATGATAAGCCTGTGTCCCCAAGCAGCCCTGCCGTCTGGAGCAGAAACCTCAGCTCTCAGCTCCTCTCCCCCACGCCCGGGGTGTGAGGTGGGCGCTGTGGGGTGGCCGCTCAGCCACCATCCTCAGCCCTGGCCAACTACTGTGATGTCTCTCCTTCTTCCCTGACTCCCTTTTCTGGAGGGGGTCTCCAGTCCCCCACCCCCACTCCTTTCCTCAGACCCTAACCTGGAGCCTTTTTTTTTTAGTTGTCTCCTCATAACTTCAGATCATTCAAATCATTTTGGGGACCTAATCGTGTACATTGACAAACGTAAATTATGATTTTGGGTTTTGTTTTCTGTTATTTTTGAAGGACTTCTGCAAAACAAATCTATTTAATTTGAGGTTGGTGATCTATCTGATGGCTGAAGCTAGCAGTTTGTTTTTTTATATGTTGATTTGTTTCATTTGGATTTTTTTATTATTCTTTATTGTCTTTTCTTTTTCCCCTATCCCTGTCTTGACATTTTCTGGCATGTTTCTGGAGGTTTCAAAGGAAATAAATGTTTCATAGAAATGGCTTGTGTGTTCACTAACTGGACAGCTGCCTAGAGCCAGCTGACAAGAGGGTGTGGTCCAATACCAGTCCCCTCTTGCTGTCCTTCTCATCCCCAAATACCTGTCACCACCACATATACACTAAGAACCAGGGGACACCAGCCTTGTGAACTTCTTTTTCTGGGAACTCAACAGAAATCCAATACTCAAAATGTAAAACGTCCCTAAGTTAAAAAGAGAGAGAGATTCTACAGAAGTCATATGCTGGAGGCCTGAAAGCCAGACGTGGACCATGGAATTATGTTGGTTTTAGAAATAGTGGCCAATTTTTAAAAATCTGGAGGTAGTACATAAAGAAAGCTGGATTTCCAGCTTAGGGGATCCTTTTGCAACAAGACTAAGGAAGGGACCCTTGCCTCCTTGGGCTGGCCTCCTGCCCAAGCCACCATGGTCACTGTGTTCTACTGCTGTCCATTCTACCCCCTCTGGAGGTAGGGAGTGTGGAGCTCCTCCTGCCAGTCGGCCATGGGTGGTCAGGGTAAGAAGCAGCCCCTCATGCTCCAAATTCGCATCCATCCTACATAGCACTTGCACTTGGACTGGGAATCAGGGTCAAACTGATTTCCAAATCAGGAAATGCCAAGCGCAAATCAGAGCTGGCTAGGCGGGGATCCTACTGACCTTCACCTTCCATCACCTGTCATTTACCTAAAACCCAAGGCTTCTCTGACTCAGAACCTCAGCCCCTGCCAAAAAATGTCTTTTTCCAAAAGGCATGGGGATTACATCCAGAGGAGGAAGACTACCTAGTCTGCTCTTTAAAATTCCAGAGTTTTCTAGAGTTCTCCCGACATTCTCTGGTCTCAGACCCAATCCTCACCCAGTCTGCCCTCCCCCTCCAGCCACAGGCAAAGGGGGCGGAAGCCTCAGAAAACACTGTTCTCACATCCTCTCCTGGCACCCAAGACACACACATCAGCGGCTTCCAACACCCCACGACTCTCACACGCCAGCGCCTGGTCGCGCCCAAACTGTGCTGCTCTGCCTTTCCGCCCTCACTGGGTTTCCAGCTTCTGGCCGGCTCTGGCTCTGACCCTCCTTCCTCCCAGCCTATCTCAGGCACTCCTTACCCAGTCTCTCTGGGTCTCCTCCTACCTTTGGCTCTCTCCACATTGTTCTGTTGGTCCCCTAAATTCATGTGTCCATCTCTCCCCTGAAGTCCACGTCTCTCTCAGCTGTGTCTTTTGTCCTGGGACTTTGTCCCTGGGTCCTGACTCTCCTCCCTCTCTGCCTCTCTCCTGGTTCTCTCTCTCTCTAAATCTGCCTTTCTCCAGATCACCGTGCTTCTCCTCCTCTGGCTCTCCCCAGCATGTCAGCTATTTTTTATTACTGTTATTTCCTCTTTCCCACTAAATTTCCATCTCCTTTTCTCTTGCTCTTTCCTGACTCTTCCCCCATTATTCCTGTTGCTTTCCTCATCTCTCTCCCTCCCGCTCTTTTTCTGATTCTCTCCATAAATTTGTGACTCTCATAATCTCTCTCCCGATCTCCATGTCCTGGTTCTCCCTCACTCCTCATCCCCCATCACCCAAATCCCAGCCTCCCTCCTGGTGGCCTGGTGTCTCGGTATCTCCCTCTCACCCGTCCCCACCACTCTTTGCCCCACATCCAGGACAGGGAGCCTCAGGTGATAGGCTGCTTGTTTCTTCTGGACACTCTGTTGCCCAGCCCAGCCAGGGTGTTTCTTCCGGACACCCTATTTCGCAGCCCAGTGGCCCCAGGAGGGGCCACCCTCATCCTCTTCCCATCCCTGCCCTTCCCCCAGCCCGGAGCTGCCTCCCCCTCGCAGCTCCCGCTGCAGCTGCAGCAGTCCGTTGCCAGGGCAACCACAGCTGGCTGGGCGGGAGCCCCTCTACCCCATCCCCCTTCTCTTCCAGCTAGGCTGGGAGAAGCTGGGACAAAGCCGGAGACAGGCAGTTGGGGAGAGTGGATAGAGGGAGGGGCCGGCTCAATCAGTGAGGGCCCATCTCCCTTCTTGGTGACTCCCCAAACCAGGCCAGAGAACGAGGTAGTCGTGGGCAGAGGGGTCAGGCCCAGTTTAATACACAGAACAAGTTAATTCACAGCAGAGGCAGGCAATAAAGGAGACTCGATGATGGGGTGGGGGAGCGCTACTGGATTGGGGGAGATCCCCCAACCCACCACCTCCCCCACTTGCAGTCTCAATTTCCCTTTTTTAAAACCCGGAACAACAAACACACACAACCACAAGAAACAACCACGCCCCCTCACACCCCCAAAATGGCCAGTGAGGGTGGCAGGGGCAGCCGGGCCTGGCAGGGCAGGGAAGAAGGGCAGAGGAGGAAGGAAAGGAGTCCATTGCAGAGTCTGTGCTTCTCATTCCAGCAGGCGCTGGGCAGGGGCCCGCCCCACCGCCACCCACCACAGTGGGCAGTGGGTGGGGCGATGGGGAGAACAGAGTTCAAAACCATGGTTCACATCATGCAGTATCCACGGTGGGCACCGGAATGGGGCACCATATCATGCCCACCCACCCTGGGCACAGGGAGATGGTGCCACCTTGGGTGGGGAGGTGGAATGGGGGTAGGGGCGCCAGGCAGGAGGCTGGCATACACTGGTGCCCACTGATGCTCTCAGCAGCGCCCCTCCGCCCAGCCAGGCCTTATAGGACTCTGTATATATTAATTTCTTTTTTTTTTTTTTTTTTTTTACTTTTTGTCTTTTTCTTTAGAAAAAGGCTCCATCCATGCCCCTGGCTGGCACCCACCACCCCCCATGCCCGCCCATAGGCGGGGTATGGCTTTGAGGGGAGCAGAAGCCCCTGGTGCCCATTTGCCAAGGGATGGGGAGGGAGGGAGAGGGGTCCTGCTGAGCCACCAACCCACAGGGCAAACATTCCACTTGCACAGAGGGCAGAGGCTGGCCCAGCCCACTCTTGGGCCTCTCCCCTCCCCTTCCCTCTGTGGGACATTGGGGCCCCCACAGAGAGTAGAGGAGCTCAGAGAGGCAGGTAGGCAAGCACCACCCCAGAGGTCCAGGTGAGCCAGAGCCAGGCCTATGTGAGGGTGATATAGGCAGAAGCCTTTTCTTTCAGGTGCCGAAGACAGAGGTGACAACTCCAGCTCCCTGCAGTGGTGGCCAGAGGATGGAGTTAGTTGGGCCCAGGTCCAGGGAGGGTTGCCCCAACTCCTTCCCACCAGAGGACATGGCCTTCACCAATGGGGGATAGCTTGCCAACCCATCCAGCCCACATGGTGGCCCACCTCTTCTCTCACCTTCCGGGGGCTCCGCCATGGGGGGACTCAGACAGTACATGTGGTAACCCCGATCGCAGTCATCACAAAACAGCAGCTGGTCCTGGGGGGTGAGACCCGCCCAGCTGGCACCCTGGAGGCACGGGGCACCAGAAACGGGGGTGGGGAGCTGGGGCAGGGGCTAGGGCAAAGGGGCTGGGGGAGGAGGTCCCTTCCAAAAGAGAAAGAGGGCTCTGATTTGTATCATGGAATCTTTGCGAGACACTGCTTGGCCAAACAAAATCACCTCTGAGGACTATCAGTTTGCAATGTGGCGTCTGGGTTTTGTAAGACTGGGAGGGAGGCTTTAAATGATCCTAAGATATAGCTTGGTGCCTGAAGCTCAGCAGCTAGGGTGCCAGCCACATACACTGGTGGTGGCAGGTTCAAATCCAGCCTGGGCCTGCCAAACAACAATGACAACTCCAACCAAAAAATAGCCGGGCATTGTGGTGGGCACCTGTAGTCCCAGCTACTTGGGAGGCTGAGGCAAGAGAATCACTTAAACCCAAGAGTTTGAGGTTGCTGTGAGCTATGATGTGACAGCACCCTACCCAGGGTGACAGCTTGAGAGTGTCTCAAAAAAACCAAAAAATGATACTAAGATAATCTGCACCTCTGGAAGCAGTGGACATGGATTCAAATCCCAGCCCCTCCATTTCCCTATTTGGGTGACCTTAGGACAGGTCATTTTCCCTCTCTGAGCTTAGTTCCTTCTCTGGAGTGAGAATAAGAGCACCCACCTCAGAAGGTGGCTGGGGGGGACTCAGAGAGACAAGGAATAAGTGTGGAGGGCTCAATAATAATAATTCATGTTACTAGTGTTCCCTAGGGAGGGGCTCTGAGGGAAGCTTGAGGCTCAAGTGGCCAGGGCGAAGGTGCCGAATGGGGAGGACAGCTGGAGGTGTGATGGGGCACTCACGTCGTTCTCTGAGGTGCCACACAGGCTGCAGGATTTGCACTCAATGCACTGCCAGCGGTAGGTCCGCACAGCTGCAGTCATGTTCACCGTGAACTGTAAACACGAGGGGTGTCCTGGGGGCCAAGGGGCAGGGATGCGGTTAGGGGGTCATGGTGCCCCTGGTAGGTCCTGACCCCTAGGGAAGATGTGGCTCAGCCCCACCCCTGGCTCATAAGTCAAGGTGTGCTCTGCCCTCCACAGCCTGACCCCTACCCCTGCCCATAGGGCCCAGCAAGCAGCGGGACCATGGCCACCACAGTCTCCCCACGCAGCCACCGTGGCAACCACACTCTGCTCTGCAGAACGCCATGGCAACCATGTTCCATTACCCATAGTGCTGTGACAACCACTTTCACCCACCCACAGCACCGTGGCAACCATTCTGTTAACCACTGCGCTGAGACGGCCACATGCCATCACCCACAGCAGAATGGCTTACTGATTCTGTCACCCACAGTATCACTGCAACCATGTTCTCCCAGCCATAATACCATGGCAACCACTTTCCACAACAGATCCCCACACCTTGGTCCCATGAAACTAAAGCCTATTCCACACGATGCCCCAGCAACCAAATTGTTAGCAATGATACTATACAATGCCAACCTATCAGTCATTCCACTGCCAGGCACAGAGACACCGCAGCCACTGACCCGTGTCCTGACAGCTACCTTCCTTTATTCCAAACTGCCGAGGCAACTATATCTCACTGCCCACAATACCATGGCAACCACAAATCCTTACCCACTCTGCTGAGGCAATCACAGTCTATTACCACAGTTTACCATGGGAACCACATTGTATTAACCACCATCCTATGGTGAGCCCATCCTGTTAGCCACAGCACCCGGGTGGCAACCTTCAGTACTCACACCTCACAGTGCATGGCCCACAATCCCTTGGCAACCTCTCTCCCTACTGTCCATGCCATGATAAACACGTGCCACTGTTCTCAGTGCCAAGACAGCCACATCCCATTATCCCCAAAGCCTCACTGGCCCTACTATTTCCCACAACTGTCAGCAGTTGAGGCAGCCCCATGGGCTCTGCTTAGCCATAGTACTCCCATGATGCTCTGGGCCCTCACAGTCCTCACTCCTCCATCCCCACCCTGTAGGTCTGCACACCTGGATATTCTCCCCATCCCGGCCCCTAGAGACCTCAGGTGGAGGTATGTCACCTGATCGCCCACAGTCTGCACAGGAGATGAGGTCCTCAGGACACCCTGTCTTCTTGGAGCCACCCAAGCAGAAGTCACAGTAGCCGTTAGGGATGACAGTGCCGTCAGGTGCCTTCTTGGCTGGAAAACAGCAGGCAAGTGTTGGAAAGGGGCAGATGGGACACTCAGTCAAAGGTTGCTGCAGAAGTGGGAGCGGAGGGTGTCCCTACCTGTGTGTTTCCTTTGTGCCTCAGGGACCCAGGCCAATTCTTTGTAAAACTCTAGGGGTGGAGGGACAGAGAAAGGGGCTCTCACCATAGGCAAGGCTCCACCCTGCCCCCAGCTTCAGCCCCAGGGGTGGACCCCTTGGTCCAGACAGAGGGGAGATGGGGAGAGAATAGCTACCCCAAACTATGGCCAGGAGCAAAAGAGAGTTAGTGAGGGCTACAACTAATTCTTATCAGGACCCCCAACTCTTTTTTTTTTGAGACAGAGCCTCAAGTTGTCCCCCTGGGTAGAGTGCCATGGCTTCACTGCTCACAGCAACCTCTAACTCCTGGGCTCAAGCAAGTCTCCAGCCTCAGCCTCCCAAGCAGCTGGGACCACAGGCGCCCGCCATAGTGCCCGGCTATTTTTTGGTTGCAGCCATTATTGTTGTTTGGCGGGCCCGGGCTGGATTCGAACCTGCCACCTTGGGTGTATGTGACTGGCGCCCCAGCCGCTTGAGCCACAGGCGCAGAGCCTGGACCCCCAACTCTTTAAGACAACTGACATGTCCTCTTTATTGGGTAAAAACTTGGTAAATACAGCTTTAGGAAGGCCCCTCTGCCTCCCTCATGCATACACATCTACCAGACAGCCTCCTGTAACTAAGCCTGACTCGATAAAAATTCATAGATTCCACTAGCCAAGCTCTGGTATGGAAACAGACACTCAGAAGAAAAATTGTGAGCAGAGTTGCCTGGGTGCATAGTGGGCATGGGATGAGAAGACTCGCCCTCTCCCTCCAGGAGATGGGTTGGGAAGGCAGCTTCTCCACCGGCTGAGCCTCCCCCAAGCCCTCCACCCCTCCCCCATCCTTCAGCTGTCAGGATTGGCATGGGATTGGCATAGGCAGACGCCAAAGGCTCCCAGGCCACAGGCCCTGCCCCTCAGCCAGAGCTTAGCGGAGAAGGGAGAAGGGGAGGCAGGGCAGGAGGGGAGTCATCTATCACCCCCCTCCCCAAGCTCTAATTGAAACAATAAATCAGACCCAGAAATATTACGCCCGGCCAGGAGCGAAGGAGAGATGGTTGGTTGCCATGGCAACCCCAGAGCCAGCATCCCCATGGTCGGTGGGGGGAGGGAACCGCTGAGCTGGAGATTTTCCAGAAATGTCTAATGTGCCCCCCACCCAACTAGGCTTCTTGGGCCCCACTCCTAGAGCCTCTCACCACCCCCCACCTGGCCTGCTTGCTCACGTTTATGGTTGTTTTTCCGGTGGAAGGGCAGGGCGTGGCGTTCGGCGTTCTCCTCTCCCTCCTCCTCTGCCAGGTGGGTGTGGGTGTAGTGGTAGCTGAGCCCCGGCCGGTTCTTATACCGTTTCCCACAGACTGGAGAGCAAGCAAGTGAGTGGGGAGGGCTGGTCAGCCCCTCCCAGTCCATGCCACCTCCTCTCTGGCCTCCAGGAACACACTTTCCCCCTCTGTATCAGAGACCTGAGCAGCCCCCACCCAGGTCCAGAACAGGAGGAAAAGGCCATGAGGAAAGAGGTCTCTGGGCCACCACTCTCTCTTTCCCCCTCTTCAGAAGGACTCACTATCACAGACATACGGCTTGTCTCGGTCCTCCAGGGAAGCGGTGTCCTGGCGTTTCCGGAGACCTCCGATGCCATATGCCTGGGGTAAGAGTCAGGAGTTAGGGGCCAAGAAAATGAGGATAATCATTTGGATTTGAAAGACAAATAGAAACTGTGCCAACTTCCTAGCTTTAGGGCCTTGAGCTTCTCTGGAGTTCAGTTTCCTCACCTGTGGTACAAGTATAAAGATAGTTCTAATCCACTATATAATCTGTTTTGTAAATGGCTTAATAGGTATTAAGCCTCAGTTTTCTCATCTGTAAAATGGGTATGCAATCTCCTATTCATTTGCTAGGCACAGTGGCTCATGCCTGTACTCCCAGTGCTTTGTAAGGCTAAGATAGGAGGATCTCTTGAGTCCAGGAGTTTAAGACCAACCTGGACAACACAGCAAGACCCCATCTCTACAAAAAAAATTTAAAAATTAGCAGGGTGTGATGGCGCATGCCTGTAGTTATAGCTACTCAGGAGGCTGAGGCAAAAAGATGCTCGAGGCCAAGAATTCAAGGTGACAGTGAGCTATGATTGCACTACTACAGCTTAGGTCATAGACTGAGACCCTGTTTCTACAAAAAAAAAAAAAAAAAAGAAAAGAAAAGAAATTCCTCCACCCCTTTGCAGATTAAATGAGGTCAGACTTCAGACTTGTGGCAGGGGTTGCCCATTGAGCAGACTCAATAAATGGGATCTGTCATTGAGGGAAGAAAGGGGAGGAGAAGCTTGAGGGTGATACCTTTCCTTTGGCCCTGTTCTTCCTCCTAGGAATGTCATCCTCCAAATCTTCCACCTCAAGATCATGCGGAAACTCCAGCAACTGCTGTTTCTGGGCACCAGGAGAAGGGAGACAGGTCAAGAATGGGGGCACTGATCTGCTTTTGAGGGGCCCTGGGCAGAACTGGAGATTGGGGATGGGAGGGTAAATCAGGAGTTTTTCCAAATGAAGTCTGCGAGGATGGAGACTTGGGACACCTAAAGGTCCCAGAGAACCAGGGAAGAGTTCAGAGCAGGCACAGGATGAGCCAGGCAATAGATGGGGTGAGAGGACACTCACAGCAGGGGTCCCTCGGGGGGTGGGCCTACCTGACAGTCCATAATGGTCTCCTCCTCCTTCAGCTCAATCTTCTTCTCCCCTGTCTCAGCACACAGTAGAGCCTCGAGGACTGGCCCTTCCGGGAGGCCACCCTCTTTCTTCAAGGGTGCCTCGCAGTCTGCGGACAGGGCCATAGGGGGTTCAAGTGGGGAAGTTGTCCTTGAAGGACTCCTCAAACTGCCCATGTTGGGGGACCATGCTTATTGTGGGAGGGAAGAGGCTTTCCCACACTCCATCAGCCACACACACTGGGAAGAATGCCCAGACCCTAGGGAAGACACAGCCACACCCTCACATCCACTCAGATACACCAGGAGGAAACACAGCCAGAACTGTGGGTACACCCAGGAAACCTTCAGAAAAAGACACAGACCACCAAACACACCCAAACCTGTACAGAGAAGACACTGCCAAACCCTCATATATACCTCAGTCCACATGTGGGAGCCCCTCAGATACGCCTAAATAAAGATAGATACAGACACTCCAACAGGATACACATGAATATACACAGAAGAGATACAGCCAGACCATATGAGACAGCCACACACACACAAAGAAAGAGACACAACCAGCCTCGCAGATATACCTAGACACTCAAGAGATATAGCCAGATGCTTGGATATACTGGGACATAAGTGGGAGACATATCCAGACCTGGATACACCCAGAGATACTCAGGAAGAGACAATTAAACCACAAAAATACCTAGAATGGGGAGGACACAGCCAGAGGGATACATCTGGACATGGAAGAGATAGAGACACTCGGGGAAAATCACTCAGATGGATGGACCCAGGCACACACCAAGGAGTTACAGACAGTCCCTCTGGGGACACACACAGGAAGAGACCCAGGGAAAGGTGGGCACTGCAATACTCCTGGATCTATACAGACCCTCGGATATACCTGGACAGGGGAAGAGAAACAGCCAGGGACCACTATATTCCTGGGCACATTTAAGAAGCATTAAGCCCAGACTCTGATGGACCTGCATGCATGTACAGAAATACACCTGCTACACCAGACACTATTCAGGAGAGATTCTCCCAGATACTCCGAAGTATCTGGGCACTTACGGGAAGAGACAGCCCTACATACCCAGATACACTTGGGAGGAGCTGGATGCTCTGACAGACCAGACACACACAAGAAGAGATAAACCTTCTAAGACACCTGGAAACACCTGGGGAGAGACACAGGCAGACACACTGATACATTCAGTTAGGAATGGAAAGAGGCCCAACCAGACACTCTGACACATCCAGACACACACAAGGAGATAAAGAATTGGACATCCTGAGGCACCCACAGAAGAAAATTCAGGCAGACTCTGAAACATTCCAGCTCACAGGGGAGGAGACACAGCTAAAGGCTCCTAGACACACCTAACAGATAACACCATGCCCTCCAAAACACCTGGGATGTAGGAGGGATAAAGCTCAGTGACTGGGAGAAAACTGTAGAATCTCTGGGATATACCCAAGACACACATGGGCAGACACACAGCCAGCCATTCAGTCACTCGCTGGAAGATAAAGGCGAGGCTCAGACACACTTCTCAGTGTGCGCTGGGGCATTGATGGGACCACAGCGGCTCTACCCACCGATCTTGTACTCGCAGGGCCGGAGTCTAGGGTCCTCCAGAATGTTGAGTCTCCGTTTCTTCCTCCAACAGCGGGCGGGGTACGTGTAAATCTGTCCCGGAGCCAAACCTGGGGCGAGTAGAGCAGGGTGGTAAGGATGCTACCGGGACGCTGCGGCCGGCCCCGCCCCTCCTCCCGCCCTCCCGTCCTACCTGGCCCGCGGTGGGTTTTCTCCATCCAGATGTAGCAGTTGTTCTGGGCCACACCGGTCTGCGAGTCCAGGAAGGGCAGGCGCAGGCTGCGCTCAGCGCACAGGCGCGCGTTGTAGCTGCGGCAGTGCTCGATGGCCTCGCGGTAGAAGTCCTCGCCTAGGCTACCAGGGGCGGTGAGCAGGCGGCGGCTGTCAGCAAGGGCGGGCGCGCCAGGTAGCCCGGTACCCCGCCCCGGCCGGGGATGGGCGGGCCCACCCCTCTAACTTCACCTCTCCCCTCCTCCCGCTCCCAGACCCAGGGTGGGGGGAGGAGACAGGGCCAAGGGGCCCCAACCTGGCACTCAAGCAGGCCTTGAACTAATGAGTAGATAGATACACACCACGTAGAAACAGACAAAAACACACCAGAACCCATCCACACAAGAACCCATCCAGACACAAATCACACAGTCACTCGGGATTCACACACAAAGAGAGACATATCCCAGTACTCACAAAGGAGAAGTAGACAAATCTCACACACGTGCACATATAAATATCTACTGGAAAACACAAATATCCCAGGGTACGTAGTGTAAAAATATCGCGCAAATATCTATGCATCACATATCCAAAGACACAAAACAAAAACAAATCAGACCCCTACAAAGACACACAACATGGAAACATCACACCACACGTACACTCATGCATCCAAAGACTTTCAGATACACAAATGTCAAAAGACAGGAACTATGGAAACAAAACTATAGAAACAAATACGTCTGCACTTACACACGTATCCAAAGACACAACACAAACAAATCACATATATAATGTCCAGACACACAGTACAAAGAAATCACACAGATTCACACAGGTACATACACAATAACAAAAGTAAACATAGAAAGCATTATCCAAAATATCACACATCCAAACACACAGGTATACACCCATAAAACACAGAAACAGTCAAATCCAACCATATTCACACAAAAATTTACACACAAATACACCCATACCTATACCTATATATCCAAAGACACAAACACAAACAAACGATGCATAGTTCCAGAGGACATGAACACACACTCAAAGACCCAAATATCCAAAGATACCTGGTGTAGAATAAAAGAAATCATACACATATCCACGAACATATAAAAAACCAGAACACAAAAAAGTCACACACATACACCACATCCCAAGACAAAGGTAGTGTGGACTTCACTAGAGTTTACCAAGACCCGTGCATTCCCAGGCCATTTCACCCTCTCCCAGACCTGAGGGTCTCGAGGCGGGGACTATGACCCCCTTCCCCCAAAATGAACCTGGAGTCCCCACACACACCCCACTCCTCCAGGAATGGCGCGCCGGACACCATTCTTGCCCAAGACCCATAGTCACACACTCTTCGCACCCCCGCGCAGCCCTGCACACGGTGACAGCCCCCCAGACACCCCATCGGCCCCACCCCCAGCCGCCACACAAACACACATGGCAGCGCTGACCCGCCCGCGCGCCCTTCCCCGCCTCCCGCCGGCCCGCTCCACCTCAGGGGGCCGGGGATGACTGTGGCCATCTTGCTCCCCGGGTCCTGCCCCCAGCAGGTCCCCGCCGGGTCGGTCCTCCCAGCGGTCGGGCGGGCGCTGAGGCCGCCCATCCATTCATTCCCGGGGGGCGGGAGCTCGCGGGCCACAGCCAATCGCGGAGGCAGGGCGGGCTCGCCCGGGTCATGCCGGGAGTGGTAGTCCCCAGCCGGGGACCCGGGGGACTCCTCGCGGAAGGGAGGGTGCAGAGGCGGGGTCCGGGATCGCACACAGCCACTCACACCGGCTCACTCATACACACAGCCTGGTCTCACGTGCAGGCACGCACACCTGGACTCGCACACACCCACGCATACTCACAGCCTCCCACACACTCCCGTCACATGGACTCGCAGCTACACGCGCACACACTTCAACACTCGAGACTTGGAGACACCTTCCAGGTGCACACATAGACTTCTCGCCGACAAGCCCGCGAGCACTGTCCCTCCCCTGAGTCCTTCCTAGGTCCAGAATCCTGTCCTGTCCCACTCAGGGCTGTCTCTGCCTCCAGCCACTCTCACATCACCCCACCCTGCCCAATTCCTACCGCAGGCAGGTTAGCTGCTGTAGCCACCCCTCCTGGGTTCAAATCCTAGCTCTGCCACTTGTTGGTCCTGTGACCTTGGGCAAATGGCTTAACGTTTCTGGGCCTCAGCTGTTTTATCTGTAAAAAGAGGATGATATTGGCGGCACCCATAGCTCAGTCAGCAGGGCGCTGGCCACATACACCGAGGGTGAATGACAACTGCAACAACAACAACAAAAAAAATAGCCCAGCGTTGTGGCTGGCGCCTGTAGTCCCAGCTACTTGGGAGACTGAGGCAAGAGCATGGCTTAAGCCCGACAGTTTGAGGTTGCTATGAGCTTTTATATCACAACCCTCTACCTAGGGCGACAGCTTAAGACTGTCTCCAAAAAAAAAAAAAAAAAGGATGATGTCCCGTAGGACTGGTGTGAAGATTAAATGAGTAAATATGGGTAAAGCTTTGTTTCTGTTTGGTTTGGTTTTGAGACAAGGTCGTGGTCTGTTGCCCAGGGTGGCATGAGTGTAGCTCACTGCAACCTCCCTCCAACTCCTGGGCTTATCAAGCAATCCGGCATCTCAGCCTCCCTAGTAGCTAGGACTACAGACGTGTGCCACCATGCCCAGATAATTTTTTTTAATTTGTTTTTTTGTAGAGACAGGTCTTGGTATGTTGCCCACTCTGGTACCTGATGCCTCACCTTATATAATCCTCCCTCCTTGGCCTCCCTAAGTGCTGGGATTACAAGTATAACCCACCTCTCCTGGTGGTAAAGCATTTTAAAAGGTACCTGGCATACAGTAAGAGCTCAGTAAATTTGTTTATTCCACAAAGAATCTGATATGTACTAAGATGTTAAATGGTGATAGCTAACCATTATAAGAAAGAATAATGCTGGGTGGCACCTGTGGCTCAGTGGGTGGGGCATCGACAGGTTCAAACCTGGCCCTGGCCCAACTGCAACAAAAAAATATCCAGGCGTTGTGGTGTGCCTGTAGTCCCAGCTACTTGGGAGGCTGAGGCAAGAGAATCACCTAAGCCCAAGAGTTGGAGGTTGCTGTGAGTTGTGACACCACAGCACTGTACCAAGGGCAATAAAGTGAGACTGTCTCTACAAAAAAAAAATAGAATAATGCTGAGGCCAGGCACAGGGATCATGCCTGTAATCCTAGCACTCTGGGAGGCTGAGAAGGGTGGATTGTCCTGAGCTCACAGGTTCAAGACCAGCCTGAGCCCTGTCTCTAAAAATAGCTGGGCATTGTGGCAGGCACCTATTGTCCCAGCTACTCAGGAGGCTGAGGCAAGAGACTCACTCGAGCCCAAGAGTTGGAGATTGCTGTGAACTATGACCATGGCACTCTACCAAGGGTGACAAAGTGAGACTCAAGAAAGAAAGATTGCACTTAGTGGATGTTCAACAAATACTTGTTGAGGCTGGGAGTGGTGGCTCATGCCTATAATCCTAGCGCTCTGGGAAGCTGAGGGGAAGATGCCCTGAGCTCAGAAGTTCCAGATCAGCCTGAGCAAGAGTGAGACCTCTCCATTAAAAATAGAACAACAAGCTGGGCATTGTGTCGGGCACCTGTAGTCCCAACTACTAGGGAGGTTCAGGCAGGAGGATCACTTGAACTTGGAATTTGAGGTTGTGGGGAGCTGGGCTGATTCTATGGCACTCTAGTCTGGGCAACAGAGTGAGTCTCTGTCTCCAAATAAATATTTTTGAATGAATAAACATGCTCAGCACCCACCATGTGCCAGGCACAATTCTCTCTGGGGTGTATACTATTATCTGCATTTTCCACATAAGGAATCTGGGGCACAGGGAGAAGACCTGTCATGCCCACAGCCCCTGACTGTCTAAAGGTGGAACTGAGGGAAGGATTCCATCCTCCAGGGGCCTTAGCTCCTTCTTTCTCCTGCTGTCACCTACACTAACTGCACCCTAAGGGGTCCCCAGAGAGTAAGCTGACCCACTGAGTCACACATACTTACTCAGTCTCTGTGCAAGTGCGCACACATCCTCCATTCCCCCTTCAGAGTTAACATTGAGGTTTGAGTAACTT
Source organism: Galagoides demidoff (assembly GCA_963574575.1). NCBI lineage: Eukaryota > Metazoa > Chordata > Mammalia > Primates > Galagidae > Galagoides > Galagoides demidoff. Next base: position 37,436 of record CAUYQV010119308.1, read on the forward strand.
GTATGGATTAACACGCCCACATGCCCTTGTCCACCAGGGGGCTCTCCACCAGACAGAAGTGGCAAGCTAGCCTCCACCTCTTTTGTCACCAACATGAGAAAGACCCCACTCAAGGCCTCCCATACTCACGGTAACTCACACATAACCCTCTAAGTCTCAGCTGGCTTCCACAAACTCTCTCTCATCCAAGCCAGGGTAAGCCTTGACCTGTCCCTGACCCCTCCCCACAAATAGCATAGAATGGTGACAAGTAGATTAAGTGAGAGAAACTGGCACCCTCACACCCACTCTGACTTCCAAGCCCCAATAGTGCTTCCCCACCACTCACCCAGACTCACAGCTCAGCTTGGAGTGTGCGTTTGCCACCTTCCTCTCACTTGCCACCACCCTCACAGATCCCCCAGCATGGCCCCTCACTCTTGCTCCCCACACCTCTAGCCTCAGCACTCTGGCTTATACCTGACCCAACCCAGGACCCTCACATCAATTTGGTCTAAGGGGGCCAAGTGTAGACATGTTGAGTGTTTCCCCCCAGAAGACCATCCCAGCAGGATTTCTTCCCAGAGACCCAAGCTGACACTTGGAGAGGTTTCCTCACCCCTAGTCACCTTCACAAACCCCTTTCTCACACTGTTCTACACACTTGAACTCCCAGTCTTCTGTGGCCCAAGCAATTCTCCTATTTACCTCTCCAGTGGCCTGGGTGGGAGCTGGCCCAAGTAGAGATCGATTTTGATGAATCAATATTGATACCACTCATAATAATCACTACATTTGCTCAGGGTCAGGTTATGTACTAAGTGCTTTACTAAAATCATCTTATTTAAGTCTCATGACAGCTGATAGCTCCATGAGCTAACAAGAAGTGTTATAATCCCCCATTCACGGCTTGTAAAACTGAGCCTTAAAGGTGAGGAAATCAAAAACTCAAGATGGGGGTAATGCCCATAGCTCAATGCATAGGGTGCCGGCCATGTACACTGAGGCTGGCAGGTTCGAACCGGCCCCAGCCAGCTGAAACAACAATGACAAGTGCAACGAAAAATAGCTGAGCATTGTGGCAGGTACCTGTGAACCCACCTACTTGGGAGGCTGAGGCAAGAGAATCGCTTAAGCCTAAGAGTTTGAGGTTGCTGTGAACTGTGAACCAAGGAGGACAAATTGAGACTCTATAAAAAAAAAAAAACCTCAAGCTGGAGTTTGAATACAGGCAGTCAGCTGTGGGGGTGAGCTCTGCGGGACCCCTCCCAAGGGGATTTAACTCTCACATTCTTTCAGGAATGAGTGAGTCCCCCTTGACCCCTACAGATCCCCAGGAAAGGGAAGGACAGGAGAGGCACTGGCACCCGCCCTGCAGGTTCATTCTGGCCTCCAGGTCCCTAGTAAGGGCTGCATCATAGCTCCCCTAAAGGCTCTAAGCCAGGGTCAGAGTGGGGGCCTGGATGCCTGTAGGTCCCCCAATCTACACAAGAACCCTGTTCCCAGACAGTTTGAGGGTGTCTCTTACAAGAGCGACATCTGTGTATGTGCCCAACTTAGGGTGAGAGGAAAGCAGAAAAGGTGTCACCATCACACACTATCTCAAAGGAACTGGACCCCACACCCCACCACCACCCACTCTGCCTGAGGCATAGCTGCACGTGTAGGCAGGCGCCCATAAGTCCCTGCCACCTCCCATCCTCCTCCCTAGACTCCCACCCCGACAACCCCACTCCCGCCAGAAACCAGTAGCGAGGAGCGATTTCAGGCCTTTGGTCTAGTCACCAGGCACACACAGTTCTTCTCTTGGGTGGGGGATGCTCCCCCATCCCCTCGCCCCCCCCCCCCAGCATTCCATGTTCAAGGTCAAGGCAGTGAGCGGGCGGGGTGGAGGGGAAAGGTGAGGGAGGTCGCCCCGGCCCCTTTGTGAGGCGCCGCCAGCGCTCGCCCTCCTCCTCCGCCAGGCCGGGGGAGAGGGGGAGGGGAGTGCGGAGCTCGCCTGCCAGAGAGGGAGGGCGGGAGCGGCCGAGCGCCTGTCACTCTGAGCCCGCTGTCAACGCCTGGGAAAGGGGGGTGGGGAGATCGGGGACCCGGGAGTCCGGGATCCCGAAGAAGGAGCAAGAGAGAGAGAGATGCAGAAAAAGAGGACAGAGGTGGAAAGAGTGAGCGATGGCAAGGGGAAGGGAGGGATGGGAGGTTCTAGGCTTCGATCCAGGTGTCCGAGTTCCCAGCCACCGGGCCCAAGAAAAAGCTAACGCTGGGAGGAGGAACACGGACAGGGAGAAAGGGAGGGAATCCCCGGAGACGGAGGGCGCTCCCAGGACCCCCTCTTGAGGCATCCGGTCCCCAAGGGGATAAAAGATGCTCTTGTTGGATGTGTATGGGCGGGGAGAGGGAGAGGTGCCACGGGCTAAGCTGACCACGGTGTCGGGGCTTCTAGTTTCTAAAGATCCAGGGTGAAAAGGGGGGAAGCAGCAGAGATTAAACCAAGAACCCCTGATGTCTCTGCTCCCACCCTGCGGCCGCGAAGACCGGGGTCCCCCGAGACAGTGAAGAAAAGAAAAAGGTGCTTTGACCAGGGGAAATAGGATGATGGAAACCCTGGGGAACAGGGTCCACACTTAGGTGTTTGAGCTTCCAGCCCCTGCCTGGGTATGCCTGGCACCCCCAGAGACACTGGAGAGGAGAGATGGAGGAAAAGGAGAGGGAAGCCCCTACCCCCACTCTGGGTGGGGAAACGGCCTCCGCAACCCCCCCAGCCCGCGCCACATTCCTTCACTGACAGCGACAAAGAAGAGGCGCCCCCGCGACCCTGGAGATGCTCCCGCCCCTTAACCCCAGGGGGGCTACGGGAGATGGTGGGTCCCCAGGGTCGGGCGACCACGTTAGGGGGCCCCATTCAACTAAGGTCCACGCGCTGCGTCCCCCTTCTCAGCCCCGGAGAGGGCGGGGGAAGGGCTCCTACGGTTCTGGAAGGGGGGCGGGGACGGCAGGGACACTCACGACTTGAGCGGGTTCTGAATGGCGGTAGCCATGGCCCGCTCGGCTGGGCCGCCTCCGGCCCGGGGCGCCGCTGCCGCCGCGCGCGGGCCCAGCCCGGCCTGCGCCGCCCGCTCTGCCGCCCAGCGCGCTACGATTTCATTCATTCTTGGGGCTGCGGCGCGAGCGGAGCGGGGCGGGCCGGGGGCGGGGCTCAGCCAATCCCCGCGCCTCCCGGCGCACGACGGGACGTGGAGTCTAGGGGCGCGCGGCGGCGCCCGGGGGCGCCCCTGCCCGGACTACACGTCCCAGGGGGCGTCGGGAGGACAGCAAGCCCATTGGCTGCTGGGGATACAGGGCAGGGCTGGGCTCCCCCAAGAGCATCTTTCCCCCTCCCTGGGAGTGCTCCATACTCCAGGGACCATGGGTGCGGGAGCAGGTGGTCCCCAACTTCTGGGTCTCCCCAGGGTATGTGGACGACCCCAAGGCCTGTCGCATATTCGTGACTAGGCCCGTTTTCCTGGATGTTTCTTCTGCGTAGGCCAACATGTGAACAAGTACGGGAGTTCCTCAGTGCCTTTGTTCAATTATTGAGTGCCTGCTGTGTTCAGGGCACTCTTCTAGGCCCTGGAAATACAGCAACGACAAAACAAAGTTGCTGCTCTCAAGGAGCGGACATTCTAATAAAGATAATAAACAAGAAAACAAATAAGATCATTTCAGAAAGTGATTAATGCTACAAAGAAAATAAAATAGGTTGACTTGAAGGACTGGCTTCTCTGAGGAGGTGACATTTTAGCTGAGACCTGAGAAGTTGCCAGCAAGCACTATGAGGGGGGCATGTCCAGGCACAGGAATGATCAAGTGCAAAGGCCCTGGGGTGGCAACGAGCTTGGTATATTCACAGATCAGTAAGAAAGCTGGTGTAATTGAAGCAGAGGGAGGCAGGGAGGAGACAAGGTTGGAGAGAGAGCAAGAACCAAATCGTGTAGAGCCTTGTAGGCCATTATAAAGCAAATGGATTTTTTCTGGGTGCAATCAATCATCCTTGTCTCTCTTCTTTTTCACACACACATACACACACCCAAGCCCATCAGCAAGTCTTGTTGCCTCTCTATTCACATAAATCTGGGATCCACTCACCCTTCTCCCCTCCGCAGCCTGCACCCTGGTGATTGGGGTCCTGCCTCCCCTCCCAAGTCTGTTCTTCCCATGAGGCCAGAGCAGCCTTTCTAAAACATGTCATAATCGGCTTGGTGCCTGTAGCTCAAGTGGCTAGGGCACCAGCCACATACACCGCCGGAGCTGGCGGGTTGGAATCCAGCCTGGGGCCGCCAAACAACAATGACAATTATAAACAAAAAATAGCTGGGTGATGTGGCAGGCGCCTCTAGTCTCAGCTACTTGGGAGGCAAGAGGATCACTTAAGCCCAAGAGTTTGAGGTTGCTGTGAGCTGAGACACCATGGCACTCTACCCAGGACAGCAGCTTGAGACTCTGTCTCAAAAAAAAAAAAATGTCACAATCAAACCACTCTGGCTCAAAATCTCCAATGGCTTATTTCACAATTGGAATAAAATGCAAAGCTCTCAGGCCCTATTCCATCCTCCTCAACCCCCATCACATTTCTAGTCTCGTCTCTTTTCTTCCCTTGGCTAACTTTGCTTCAGCCACATGGGCCTCCTTCCTGTTCTTGGAACATTCTAGTCCAGCTTCAGCCACAGGACCTTTGCACTTGCCTTTTCCTCTGCCTAGGGTACTCCTCCTGCAGATACTGACAAAGCTCCATCCCTCACTTCATCTGGGTCTCTGATTGAGTGTCACCTCCTCAGAGACAACCCCAACTAAAATAACAACACCTGTAATTCTCCATCTCTTTAAATACTTCATTTTCTTCCAAACACTTATTATATAGTCTGTTGCCATATTATATTTCTATTTAGTTACTTGGTTTATTGTCTGTCTCCATCCATTAGATGATCAGCTCTATGACAGGATGCGGTGGCGTGCACCTATAGTTCCAGCTACTCGGGAGGCTGAGACAGGAGGATTGCTTGAGTCCAGGAGTTCTGGGCTGTAGTGCGCTACGCTGATCAGGTGTCCCCACTAAGTTCAGCATCAATATGACCTCCCAGGAGTGGAGGGCCACCAGGTTCCTATGGAGGAGTGAACCAGCCCAGGTCGGAAATGGAGCAGGTCAAAGCTCCCATGCTGATCAGTAGTGGGATCGTGCCTGTGAATAGACACTGCACTCCAGCCTGGGCAACATAGTGAGACCCTGTCTCTAAAAATAAATAAATAAATGAAAGAATATCAACTCTATGAATAAAGGAATTGTTGTTCCATCCACTATCTCCCCAGTGCCTAAAACAGGGCAAGACAAATAGTAGTGCTCAGAATTATTTGTTGAATAAATATAAATATATGTATCAGGTATGTCCCTTCCCACTGTCCACGTCCAGCTCTGAGGTAAGCAACCAGTGGAGAGAGAAGGTAAGGTGGGCTCCAGAATGTGCCCTACCCCCCAGGGACACCTGGACAACCTAGGGAGTGGAGTTTGGGGGGTTTATTAAAGAAAACTTCCCAGCAGAGGGTCTAGAGCTAGGGCTTCAAAGCAGAGAGAAGGGAGAGGTTAACAGGTCACTTCCAGAACATTATGGTCCCCAGCTCTGTGTGGACACACTGGGGACACAGTCGAGACAGAGATGGTTCTAGACTCTGCCTAAACCTTGAAGTCCAGTACAGTGATGGACCCATCACCAGACCGTGACAGCTCAGAGGGGTCAGACTGGGAGTGGGGTGCACAGGCAAAGGGGTTGAGGGACACGGGGGGCCTCGAGAGTCCCAAGGAGGCCCACTCCTGACCTGTCTGAAGAAGAAGACCCCTGACTGCATGTGACTCCTTCTGAGTTCTGATCCCTGACCTATTCAGGCAGGGTCCCTGCTGTGTGATCCCTCACACCTGATCTTATCACTCAAACCTTGGGAACAAACACTAATCCTCAAAGTCTCAACCTCTGGTCACTTCTCCTAACCCTGGAACCCAAGGGTTCGCCCACCAGAGGGCACTGTGGCCCCAGTCTCTGTTCAGGGTTGAATCCTCAGACCCCAGAACAGCATCCTGCAGGCCTGGGGACCAGCCAGTGAGGACACTGGTCCCCGCCCCAGTGGTCCTCAGATCCTGCCCGGGGCCTACACACCATGGTCTGTGTCTGTCTGTCTGTCTCTCTCTCGCTCTCTCACACACACACACAGAGACACACACACCTGCCTTGCCAAAAGCTCTAGTGGACACTAGGAAACTCTCTAATTCTTTGTCCCAGACCCAATGGACATCGCTCAGGAGACACTATTTCTAGCCTCCACCCCAAACCTTTCTTCCCCACTAATATTCGGAAGATATAGCCCTCCCCTAGGCTGCCTTTGGGATGTTCAGACTCAACCTAGTTTCTGCCCAGAAAACTACACAGAGGCACAGAGGAGGTGGGGCTGGTAGGTTACACAATAAGGATGACAACAACAACAAACAACAGGCTTAGCACCTGTAGCTCAAGTGGCTAAAGTGCCAGCCACATACGCTAGAGCCGGTGGGTTCGGATCCAGCCCAGGCCTGCCAAACAATGAGAACTGCAACCAAAAAATACCCAGGCATTGTGACAGGTGCCTATAGTCCCAGCTACTTGGGAGGCTGAGGCAAGAGAATCACTTAAGCCAGGAGTTGGAGGTTGCTGTGAATTGTGACGCCATGGCACTCTACCCAAGGCAACAGCTGGAGGCTGTCTCAAAACAAACAAATAAAAAAAACCCACACCAAATACAGACATGTTGATTTAGCTCTTCCTGTGCATCAGGACCTGTACTGAACTTCTTAAAAATTTATGTCACTGGCTCAGCGTCTGTGGCTCAATCGGCTAAGGCGCCAGCCACGTACACCTAAGGTGGCGGGTTCGAATCCCCAGCCCGGGCCCGCCAAACAACAATGATGGCTGCAACCAAAAAAATGGCCGGGCGTTGTGGCAGGCGCCTGTGGTCCCAGCTACTTGGGAGGC
>CAUYQV010119316.1:0-17659 GCA_963574575.1 Galagoides demidoff
CTCCTGCCTCAGGCTCCCAAGTAGCTGGGACCACAGGCACCTACAATGCCCGGCCATTTTTTGGTTGCAGCCATCATTGTTGTTTGGCGGGCCCGGGCTGGGGATTCGAACCCGCCACCTTAGGTGTACGTGGCTGGCGCCCTACTGCCTACTTTTTAATGGAGTTGTTTCTTACCCATTTTCTTAAGTACTTGATAGATTCTGGTTATCAGTTCTTCATTAGATGGATAGCATGCAAATATTTTCTCCCATTCTATGGGCTGTCTGTTTGCTTTTTTAATTGTATCCTTGGCTGTGCAGAAGCTTTTTAATTTGATCATAGCTCATTTACTGTTGGTGAGACTGAAAACTAGTATCTATATGGACAATTGTAAGATACTTCAAAGAACTTAAAGTAGACCTACCATTGATCCAGCATTCCCACTGCTGGGTATATACACAAAGGGAAAAAAGGCATTTCATAAAAAGGACACATGTACTTGAATGTTTATAGCAGCACAATTCATAATTGCAAAGATCTGGAAACAACCCATGTGCCCACCAATACATGAATGAATTACTAAAATGTGGTATATGCATGCTATGGAGTATTACTTAGCCATAAAGGCTATGTAATAGTTATCTAGCACCTTCTTGTAAGTGAAACATCACAGGAATGGAAAACCAAACACAGGTACTCGATACCAGGTTGGAGCTGATGATCAACACTTTAGTTACATATGGAAGTAAATCTCAATGAAAATCAAGCTGGTGATGGGATGAGTAAATTCACACCTATTGGGTATGGTGCATACCCAATATGGGGGACATGCTTATATCCTTGACTCAATTTGTGCAAAAAATGAAGTATGTAAACAAAATATGTGCACCTCCTAACATCCTGAAATTTAGAAAAAGGATTCTTTTTGACAATAGCAAACATTCAGACGTTGGATAAAGATAAAGTGCTAAAACACAGTCCAAAACCAAATATTTATAAGAAAAAGCTAATGGTGTCTGTTTGGTGGTCCAGCACTGGTGTTTTCCACTACAGCTTTATGAAATTTGGTCAATTGATTACGGTGGCTGTTTACTACAACCCATTGGATGAAATAATGATTATGCTTGTGATTCAGCAGCAAAGACTGGTTGATAGAGACAGGCTGATTCTTTTGTAAAAGAAGGCTTGACCATTTGTTGTTCAAACTACAGAAGCTGGACTTGGAAACTCTCTGTCATTCATCGTATTCACCAGTCCCTGCACCAACTGACTATCACTTCTTTCAAGCTTTGGACCACTTCTTGCAAGGAAAAATATTTAATTCTCAACAAGCTGTTGGAAATTCCTTTCTCAGTTTCATTGCCACTCACTCTCCAGGCTTCTTCGCTGACGGCATAAATAAGCTACTGTTAATTAACATGGCAAAACTGCTCAGCTAACACCACATGGAACACAAATGAATTGTCCTGCCAGGCCCTTCCCAAATGGAAGATTTGTGAATAAAATAAATGATTATTGTCTTAACCTCCCCCCCCAAAATGGCAAACCTTTGTCAATAGTTTAGGTGCATACTTTGATTAGTTTTACTGCTTCTTGTTTGGGTTATAATAAACTTTTGATACAGAATCGGACATTTCATATTTAATAACCTAATATATTTTTAAGGTTAAAATGTCAATATATGTATATATCTGAGTGAACACAATTGTAAAGAAAACTGCAGTAGGCAGAATAATGAATCTCCCAGAACGTCCCTGCTCTAATCCTCACAAACTGAATATGCTGAATATCTAACTAAGGGCTCATTAAAGACCTTAAGATAGGGAGATTTTCCTGGATTATTTAGTGGGCCCAATGTAATAAAATGAGTCCCTAAAAGCAGGGAGCCTTCATGGACCGTGGTCAGAGAGAGAGATGTGATCACAGAAGGGTCAGAGGGACATGATGTGACAATGATTCAACCTGACTTTTCTCACTTTGATGATGGAGGGAGGAGGCTGCCAGAAAAAGAATGGCGATAGTGTTTAGAAGCTGAAAAAGGCAATTTTCCAAAAACAGATTCCCCCGGAGGCCCCAAAGAGGAGTGAAGTTTCTGCCTACACCTTGCTCTTAGCCCAGTGAGATCCATGTTGAACTTCCTACCTGCAGAACTAAGATAAATAAATTTGAGTTATTTAAAACTGCTAAGTTTGTGGTAATTTGTTACAGCTGCAACAGACAACTAATACAAAAACAAAGCTAAATATTTTCTAATGTTTAATCTTTTTGCTGATGTATAGACGCTGTACTATAATCAGCAATCAAATTGGTGCCCTTATCACCAGTGTCATTAAAATCATAAATGTTAATACTAGAAACAACCTTAGCAATCATCTAATTCAAGACTTATATTTTATACATGAAGAAATTAAGGCCTGGAGAGGTATGTGACAGCCATTGAAGAATTAAAATGCTTTAAGTTGCAAGTAACAGAAAAGTTTGACTCAGTCTGAAAAACACGTTCTGGTCAGGGCTTACCTTTTCTTGATGCTCTTAAACACCACTATCATATGAATCAGTCCAGGGTTGTCTCCTGGGGAGGAGACACACATTGCTCATGTTGCTCTGTGCAACAGCCAGATACAGGAATGAAGTCATCCTAGATCAACCAGTCACCGATCACCCTCTAGCTGACCACAGACACCTGAGCAAGCCCTGTCAAGATCAGCAGAGCCAGGCCAGATTTGAAGAACCTCAAAGCCAACCCATAGAATGGTGAGATAAGTAAATACTTGTAGTTTAAAATCACTCACTCTGGGGAGGATTTGTTGTGTACCAAATGCATACATTTGAAGCTGATAGAATAAGCACTTAATAAGAATTGACCATTATGTGGTACTGAGACTCATTGACTAATCACCAACAATTTGATTAACCAAACAATCACAGTGAAGATTAGCTTGTAGAGGCTCTCCACCCCGGCTGTGGATCACTAACTACACGTGAAGCATTAGCAAAAGAAAGAAATGATTCTGGTGTGCAGCCAGGGTTGGGCATATTTGATTTGGAGTGATCATTGAGAAGGAATAAATATTGAGATGTCAATCATCATGATCATTACACGCATGATCACACAGCTAGTCATTGGCAGAGCAGTGACATTGGCTATTTCTCTTGAGACTACGCCTGGTGTTTTTTTTCTAAAGCTCTAGACTATGGGAGACCGTGATACCCTCAGGCATTCACAACAAGTTAATCATTGGGCATAGTGTCCAACAGCAGAGGGAGACTTGTTCACACTGTTTTTCTTTGAGCTACACATACACTGAGGCAAAATACAAAACTTCAAATACCGTTACTGAGACCTATTTTCTTTTTTCCTGCATACCCAGCAGCCGGTGAGTGTTCAGCCTCAGATATGAGAAGTTAAGCTGAATAAACTAGAGGAAAACCTTCCAGAGAAAGCAAGCTCAGCTTTTAAAAAAATGCTAAGTTTGCCAACTCAAGAGCCCAGGACAGCTTAATAAAATTGAACAAAGGAAAACCAATTAAACACTTCAAACTGCTATTCTGGGGCTCACCAAAGCAATACAAATCAAAAGAGGAAATATTGAATTATTAGCAGCAGCTGGATTTTTGTGGCAGTTTTCTTCTTTCTTTCAGTTAAGTCAAGTCCCTCCTCTTACTGCTGCTTCCTGAGGGACTAAATAATTTTTTTCAATTTCTAGAAAGTACCTCACTGTGGATTTGCCCACAGGGATATTTGAAGAAATCGTAATGGCCTAATGCACAGCTCTGAGCATCCCACTTCTCTTTTCACAAACTTTCAAGGGCTCCCCATGGCTTATCAATATCCTTGGCCTGGTAGAAAGGCCTTTTGCAACGTGACCACCCCCCATACCTTGCTTTATTACTTTCTCTACACCTAGCCTGACTTCTCGACAAACTGCGGGGCTCATTGTCCCCTAAAAAATCCTGTATTCTGCCACCTCTTGGCGAACGCGCCCTGCGCCTGCCACCCTCTGCATATATACCCTTGCTGGTGAAAGAACCCAGTCTTCAAAGCAAACCTCAGATGCTAACTTTGTGAAGCCTGGCCTTCTCTTTGGTAAAAAGTCACCAGCCACAGGCTCTCTGTTCTACAACTGTAGCCAAGATTTATTTAGCCTGCTGCAGCTTGGAAGAATGCATATCAGAGGAGTCATGAGTATTCAGGTTTGTGCCGAAGGATTCTAAGGGGAGTAGAAGAAGGTTGGAGCAATTTCTGGATTGGGTGCTTTGGGAAGTAGAGACCACTTGGTAATTATGTATCTCAACAACTTTTATCTAAGAGACAGGAGACTTAAAGCAACGTGAGAGTTGTCACTGGGGAAGAAGCACATATTAGTGAGAAGAAGGGGGTTTTAGTCACTTTGCTTTTGCTGAGTGTTCTGACCTCTGTGGCCTGTCTGATCATTGTTTATAAACTGTGTGTAAATGCATTGCTTATATGCCCTGTGTGTTGGTTGTGTTCAGTTGGGAACATTCCAAATCCCAGGCATTTTTTTTTTAATTTTCTTACTACACAACTGGTTGTTTCTCCTCTCTTCTCAGAATTTCAATAGTCTAGAGATGAGGAAAATGCTGTACAGATATATCACCATTGATAGATGCTTTTAGTTTCTAGTTAACTCTTAAATTGATTACATTTCACATTAAAAACACAGCTTGTTTTAAATATGCAGTGTTTCTTGCAAAAGAGGAAAACTTTGCGTGACCAGACCTGGAGATCTACATGGAAAGAGTTGACTGAATAGCAAGTGTCCCTTATAGATGGACATGTCTAGTTGACTTCATTGGTGGCTTCCCTCATATTTATTACCTGCTGGGCCCTAAAAACAGTTTGAGTGTGGGTTCTCTTCTTATTCATTTTTCACAGTTAAATAAGACACCCTGTGGAACAGTGGAAGGGATGGAAAATTGGCCTGTGAATGGCCAGATAGCAAATATTTCAGGCATTGTGGACCAGACAGTCTCCTTAGCAACTACTCGACTCTGGCATTGTAGCAAGAAAGCAGCTGGAGACAGTACATAAATGAATGTACTGAGTTCCAGTGAAGGTTTATTCATAAAAAAACCGGTGGCAGACAGGATTTAGCCCAAGGGATTAGTGCTAACTTTGAGGCCCATTCCTGCCACTTGATCACAAGCCAATGACCATTTCTAGGTTTTGCAATCTCCCGTGTGAAATAGTGATAATACCTGCTTTTGCTTTTCATGTGAGGATCAAAATGGGATGTTGCTATGTGAAAAGTCTTTTTTAAAATGTGAAGCACTGTATGCTCATAGGATACTAGTAGCGTGTTATATAGTTGGAGAAAAGAATTGTACATCTTTCTGCGGCAGGACTACAGTAGATATGTGGAGATACCCAGGCGTCCCTTTAAAGCTTGACCTCCAGCCGTGGGAAGTGTGGTCAGCAGGCTACCTTTGGTTGGCAGCGTCTCCATGGTAAACCTCAGCTTCTGGGAGCTGCCTCAGCCAGGGCCACACTTTTTCCAGGGCAGACCCCATCATGACTGAGCAGGACAGAAGTATAAAGGCTCAGCCATTGCTGCCTTAACTCCAGTAGGAAATGCTCACTGCAGAGCTTCTTGCTGGATGGGTGGCGTCTTCCTGGTACCTACATGCCACTTCAGCTTCTCCTTCTGCCCAGTCGTACTTCCTCCCCCTCCCCTTCACAAGTTGATCCTTAATAAATACCTGTACCCTTAATAAAGACCTTAACCTCCATCTCTGGCTGTGCTTCTTAAAAGCACAACCTGCCACAAGGGTAATTTGTTGAGATACTATTGCAGGTTGTTTTTCCATGATGTTTCCTTTCTCCAGTCCAAGAACATTGTCAGGCCTTGCCTTGGGCCTGTTTGTGTTCTCTGCAGACAGTTCCCTTTTCTGACCAATATCCCTGCTGGTGGTATGCTTGAACTGTTTATGGGTCTAGATGAACAGAGGAGTGGAAGTGGTTGACCCTGGGCGAGAGGGCTTACTCTGCACTGGTAAGCTACTAATGGTCTGAGGTTCTGTATTCTATATGCTACAAAACACCCCCACCATATATTCACAACACCCCAGCAAGACCTCAAAAAAGACCAGTAGAATTATGACTCAGAGAGGCTGGACCTGAGAAATTTGAGTATTGATGTACTGCCACGTGCAAGACAGGCTTGAAGTGCTGGTGGGTGGGAATGTGATGGGGCAGTGGGTGTGGAGTGGAATAGATACCTCTGGGAGCAGTTCTCAACCACTGGAAGATAGGAGTTGATGGATAAACATCCTTGCTTGCTTCATAGGTTGGAAAACTTAGAGACATGCTATATACCATCTCCTGGAGACTCCCAAAGATTTCCAGTAAGATTCACCCAAAGTTACCCACAAAAATAATATGCTCATTGATGCTACTCAACTTGGCTTCCTTTTCTTGCCTGTCTCATTTTCCTACTCCTGTTCCAATGATTCCCAGGATCACCTCCCAAATCAATTGCAGGTTGTTTTTCCATGACTGATTCCTGGATAACCTAAACTAACATTGCACCACTTTTCAGACACACTTCACAACCTTGCGGGAAGGGGCACCATGTCCAGCCCAGCACCAGGCAAGCAGAAGTCTTCATCTCTGGGAATTTAATTGGTTAACACATGGGCTTTAGGAGAAGCAGGCCACCAAGCACTCAGATTAAGGTACGTCTGAAACAGCAGACAAATAATTTGCTTTGTCTTTCTACTTAAACCCATTCAGTGCAGGCTTTGTGTTATCAATTCTTCCCCCAGCAGCAAGCATAAAAATTGACTTTCTTCCTCATTTATAATTAAGCGAGCTTTTTAGAAGCCTAGTAGGCTTCTTTATTCACATTTCTAGTTATCATTTAGAGGTTGAAGGAATAGTCTGTGTTGTCTCTCATTTGAACGAATTTGATGCCTCCAGTATTGCCATGAAGTCTTTGGCAATTTCTATGGAAAAATTTCTAAACTGATATGAGCAAGAAAAGTCTGAAACACTGTTGTAATGGCCAGATACAAAATATTTGAAGCTTTGTGGCCAAATAGCGATAGTCTCTGTTGCTACTACTCAACTCTGCCATTGTAATGCAAAAGAAGCCAGAGATAATATGTAAATGAATAAAATGAGTTCCAATAAAACTTTATTTATAAAACCAGGTAGCAGTCTGAATTTAGCCCATAGGGCTTAGTTTTTTGACCCCTGGCCTAAGGCAATAATGTCTATTGGAACTTTCTGCAGTATGAAAACATTTCATAATCTGAGCTATCCAATATGGTAACCAATAAGCAGCTAGTACTACTGAGAATATGAAAATTTTCTTATTTAATTTACATCTAATTTACATCTAAATAGGCACATATTAGAGACTATGTGGTATTGTTTTGCCAATCCTGGCAAACCCCTGACCACTTAATCATGTTTCTGTCAACATTTTTGCCCCAACTGCTTATTCACTGGGAAATACAATGTTGGAAACAATGAAAATGAGAACAACATATGCTCTGTCTTCCCAGTGAACCTGACAGCCTCCCTTTTGCTTTTGGTGTGGTTGGCTGAGCATAATACATATGGAGCAGACAAGCCATTATTTCTCCCTGGGCATGCCAACATGTGAGAAAAGCTCTTAGGGACATAGCTCATGAGCTGCAGTGTCCCTGCCAATAATTCTGACATCTTCTGGTGGTCTTGGGTACTAGTGCAAGTCTCATTAAGGTTAGGGCTTAAGTTAGCTTTCTCAATGGACATTTTCACTTTGCTGGCACTGTCATTTCCAAAATTCTGACCTTTTAATAGTTGATGACTCTATTCTGGCAAGCTGCATTTCAAATCTCTCCTTCTCCCTTCTAAAGTTTGCTTTTCAAAACCAGTCTAACGGGGATCATTTCAGTGTGTGATGAAGTAGGCACTTATTGAGCAATAAACCTGTGGATTTATGCTTATGGGTTTCTAGAAGCAACTTTGCCACAATCTTGTGAAATCTTGCTCACAGTTCATTGAGCTCTGACTGGATCTTGAATTATAGCTGATGCTCCAAACAGAAAGTAATATTTGTCACATCCTATAACTGTATGTTCTTCAGCTTTGGAAAACTATAGATTGCTTGGACAAATTTACTCTACTGGAGCTGAAGTAACCCCTTAGATCCTGGATCACACAGTCTGAGGTGCCACTGTGTTTTAAGAATAATTTATACATACATATATTCAGGAATGTGAACATTCTAAAATGCAATGCATCTTCAGAAGCTTAGCTGAGCCATGGAACCAACACCCGGGCCCATCTCAACAAGGTGGGAAGCTCTCTGTGACCCTCCCTTCTAATAGTTTAGGTCATGGGTTGGCTTTTTTTTTAGGGGGGGGCTTTTACTTTATGTACACTGAATCCAACATGTAACTATCTGAGATGTAATTTTGTGAGATTCATCCAGTTAATTGTTTGTTATTTATTTGTTTATTGCAGTTTTTGGCTAGGGCCGGGCTTGAACCCGCCATCCCCAGTATATGGTGCCGGCGCCCTACTCCTTGAGCCACAGGCACCGCCCTTAATTTTTTGTGTAAGGTATTCTATTATATGAATAGCCCTCAATTTATTTATCTATTCAATGTCAGATGAATATTTGTGTGGTTTCTACTTTGGAGCCATTATAAACAGAGCTTCTGTGAACGCTTTAGAGCAAGTTTTTAGTGGACACGTGCAGTATTTCTTTGGGGTATGGGCCTAGAAGTGGAATTGCTGGGTCACCAAGCATGCACACACTAATTTTAGGAGATCCGACTAAATAGTTTTCTAAAATTTTTGAACAATTTCATACTCCCACCTACAACATAAGGGAATTCCAGTTGCTCTACATTCTCACCGGTACGTGTTATTTTCTTTTGCATTTTAACCATTGTAGTTGAGGTGTAAAATGTTATCGTGGTTTTAGTTTGCATTTCCCTAATGAGAAATGAAGGTGAGCACCTTTCATATCTTTATCAACTATTTATAGGGTATCTTTTTGGGGCCAAGTGTCTGTTTAAGACTTTTGCCTGACTTTCTATAGGACTGACTTATTTTCCTTGCTTAAATTTTGAACTTAGTTTTTGGATGTATAATACAGTTCCAAGTTCAAAGATAAAATTATTTTAAAAGATATGATGAAATATATCACTGTCACCCTGTCCCAGGTTCAGTGAGGTCCTATTCCTCCTTTGCCAATGAGGAACTACTTTTTATTAGTTTTTTTATTAATCTATTAGTTGCATTACTTACTAGTTTCCTGTACTTTCAGGAACTAAGTACTTTCAGGGTTCCTTTAAGAGGTGGACACTACTTAAATACTTAAATGATTAACAAGTTCTTTTAACAAAAATTTTCTGAAAGTCGGGACAATGATCCTACTTGGAACAAGCCAGGAGGTGGGCTCTTTATTTTTCTTTTTGCACTAATCTTACAAAAACAATTGAGGTGGTAGCTGTTCAAGTACAATAACAGGGTAAGAGCCAAAATTTGAAAATTATTCCAAATCTGAAAGACAGGATGTGCACACATTAACTAATGCAGCTGTTTTGTCAGAACTAAACAATTCAGTCTATTAAATAGAAAGCTTAAAAAGCAGATATCTATGTTGTAAGTCAATCTGTTCATCTTCTAAGCTATAAATCCCCTAAACGGAAAGATTCATTGGCACGGTAGAACTTACAGAAGCAAGGGTGTATGATTTGCTGTAGAAGTGCTGACTAAACTGATATTGGGCTCTTTATTCCCCAGTTCCTCAGTTCCTTGGCAGTTGTAAGTTGGACATTTAGGGGGGTACGCTAACTCTTTTGAGCCACCCGGGTAACATTACCACACAGAAAATTAGCGTCAAAGAAGATTGCTTTCTCTATAAATGTTCCTTTTTGCAAGCTTGCTTAAGCGCTAAAGTTTCACTCCAAAGCAGAACCTGGATAACTTATTCATGAAACTGGAATTCCGTGTGTGCACAGTACCGCAATGGTCATATGTCAAACGTCTGGAGAGAAGCCTTATGCATTCTAGAAGAGTTAATTCACCAAAGGTAAAATGTTGTCAAAAGTAGCCTACGTCCCACTTACCTGAAGCACCTAGAGACCTAGAGTAGTCAAATTAATAGAGACAGAAGGTTGAAAGGGTGGGTGCCAGGGACTGGAAGAATTTGTTTTTTAACGGTACAGAGTTTCAGTTTGGGGAAATCAAAAAGTTCTGGAGATGGATGACGATGATGAGTGCACAGGAGTGTGAATCTGCTTAATGCCAGGGAACTGCGCATGCACAAATTGTTAAGATTGTAAGGTTACGTCACGTGTATTTACATCAACAACAGTAAAAAAAAAAAAAAAACAATAAAAAAAGATTTTAAAGTACTTTCACTTCTGATAGGCAATTATCAAAAAGCAATTTTAATTTTTCTTTTCATTGCTTATGTCTGTGACTTTAATTTTCCTTCCTATGAATCACTCTCCAGACAATGCCATTTTGAACCTTAACTATATCTGATGAAAATAGAACTCTTATTGGAATTCAAGAATAATTTTGATGTAATGATTAGTTTACTATCAATATAGGATCATTGTACTTCACATGAACATGCACAGTTAGCTTTCAGCTGTTTCAGATTTGAACACTTGCTTAAAAGCTAAAACTTTTAAAAAACATTCAGAATACACTTGTTTCCTGTCTTTAAAAAAATGTGCTTATAGATACACTACTTATGATCATAAGCAGTCATATGCTTACATTTCAGACCAAGCGAAGAAAACATTTATGGCACAAAATTATCTTGAATGACCTTAAGCCCCAGTAGACACATAGAAAAACCCTTAGATGTACAGCAGAATGGGACAACCTCAGCTTTGGTGTATATACTTAGGGAATATTGGTTAGATGGGGGTCAGGTGCTACCCTGGAGTATTAGGTTCATAATTTCCTAAGAAAAGCCTCCAAACACTCTTTATCTCTCCCTGAGAGAAAAAAGTTCTATGAGAATCACTGTTGAGTCAGAAAAGCAACTGAATATAGGTATAATCATGTGATTCCAATTCCAACAGATGTAATACATAAGTGGAGAAATAGTTCAACAAATGCCAGGTGCCATCCAACACAAAAAAAACAACCTTTTAGAGCTATTTAGGCATTTGAGCTGGGTGCCCAGATTCTTCGGGTATTTCTTATTCAACATTTTGAGTAAGAACCTTTATTTATTTTAATGAAAACTAAAGGCTAATAATAATCACTTCCCCAATTATTTAGATTTAACATATTATATATTTGCTATACGAGTACATAAAGATGAAATAAATGAATTTATATAAGAAATATGGTGGCTCGGTGCCTGTAGCACAGTGGTTACAGCGCCAGCCACATACACCGAGGATGGCAGGTTGAACCTGACCTGGGACAGCTAAACAACTGCAACAACAACAACAGCAACAACAAAATAGCCGGGCGTTGTAGTGCCTGTAGTCCCACCTACTTGGGAGGCTGAGGCAAGAGAATCACGTAAGCCCAAGAGCTGGAGGTTGCTATGAGCTGTGACATCACAGCACTTTACTGAGGGCAACATAGTGAGACTCTGCCTCAAAAATAAATAAATAAATATTCTAAACATTATTTGTATCCACTAAAACCCTTTTTTGTAAATTATATAATAAACATGATAATTATAAAAATTTTAGCACATTCTATAGTTTTCAAACTGTAAGTCAATTCACAAATTTATCCTAACTCCCTATATTAAATAAGGCACTCTGCTAGGCCAAGTTGCACCTAAAATTTATGGCTCCTGGAGAATGTTATAAAGTAAACAAGCAGAGAAATGATATATGTCTGTCCTCCCACCTCCAGCAGTAAAGAAGGAGCTGTTTTCTAGCCTGTCCCCTTTCTTTTCTGCTCACCTTGTTTCTGTGCCACCAGAGTAACACACATTAGACACGTGGACAAAGCCCACATGTCCAAACCCCATCCTCCATTCACCTACATCCTCTGCAAATAACCACCTCTTTGCCAATCCTCAGAACTGTAAGAGTACACACCAGCATGGTGCCCCCTCAAACTAAGAGAGAGGTACATGCATGCCTTGAAGTTCAGGTGTAGTTTAGAACAACTAGGAACAAGTTCCTAGTAGATTTCTGACTCCAGTTGGTAGAGGACCAAAGTAGGCCCTTAGAAGTGTAGGAACAAAGGCAAGATCTCTTCTTATCCCATTCTCCCAACACTACAATTGTTAGGCTGCTAAGTATGATGGAGAATGTAAGGAAAGCAGCAGTAGCAGCAACAAAACATTAACAAAGATGCCAGCTCTCATAGAGCTCGCCATTTAATTGATGGAATAGCTTCCTCATAAGAATGAGCACAAGTTTCAGATATCTCTCACAAGGGACCTATAAGGAAAAACTTTTAAAAAAATCTTTTTCAGTATACAGAAAGAGGTCTTTTAGGAAACACGAGCAAGCAGCTTCTCTTTGGCAACTTCCCTCATGCCTACACTCCATTATTGCATCCCCAGCAATCCAGCAGTGCGGTTCCTTGTCAGAGTTTCCAAAGCCTCCTGTTCAAGGATCTATCCAAAGGCATCATCTCACATAAATGCCATGCGTGAGGAGTGGGATGAGGCCTTCTCTGTGGTTGTATACCATAGAATAAATAAATAAACTTGATCTTTTATTAGCCTTAGGAGGGATCAAACAGTGCCTGCCAATAATTCTTGCCCTGTTAAGTCTCCCAGTAAATCACTATTTTCTCATCTTTGAAAAAAAAAAATGAATCCAAGTTATTTGAACTTTTTCTTACAGTATTTAATTTTCAACTCTCCCATCACTTTTTCAAATATATAACTTTATGTTTTCTCAGTGCAAGTTCCAATGACAAGGACTATATTAAATATTACCATGACATGAGCATATTTACACGTACCTGCTGGAAGTATCTGATGCTATCTCTAAAGATTAAAGAACAATGCCTCTTCTTTCTTGAATCTAGGACTTACCTGCTGGTACCCTGAAGTCAACATATGGAGTTTTGCCATTCTGGAAGGGATTTAACATTCTTTCTGTTGCTTCTTGCCTTCTTTATTCCTTCTGTTAGTGCACCTGAAACAACGACAAGATGAGTTTTTCAATGGTGTCCCTGGATATACATTAAAAAATAAAAGAGTAATTATTTGAGATCAATAAATAAGACTACTCATCCAAATCCCTACTCTAGCATTTTCTAAGGAACATTTTGGAAACACCGCACCCAGGAGACATCGTTAGTACTTAAAAAGTGAAGATCTGACTTAGGAATTTACCGAAGATCCCCAAATGCTAATGTGTCTTTCAAAGCCTGAAAGTGGGCAGGACTATAGGTTTCAGAATTTCCCAGATTTATCCCACAGGGGATTTGTTTTTATGAAATGGTCCATGGAATAAGGGTTGTACTCAACACACCTTGTACTCAAATGCTTCTGTATTCAACAAGAGCAGTACTTGAAAGACGTACAGTGTACTTATCACCTCCCTCAGGGGTCATTAAACTTTTTCTGTAAAGGGCCAGATAGCAAATATTTCAGGCTCTACAAACCATATCATACAGCATCTGTTGCAAATACTCAATTTTTTATTTCTGGTGCAAAAGCAGATAGAGAAAATAGGTAAACAAATGGAGAATGACTGTGTCCCACTAAAATCCTGTTTACAGAAAGACATGGTGGGCTGGATTTGGCCCACATGGCAGTTCGCCAACCGCTGACCTACATAATAGCCAAATATGAAAGAAAGAGGGAGGTGGGAGGTGGGGAAAGAGAAGGGAAAACTCTAGGGAAAAGGGCGAAATACATAGACACAAAGGGGGAAATACATTTTTCAAAAAGACAGAGAAGAAGCAAAGTATCATAGAATGATATATTCATGGAACAATTATAGGTATATATGTGTGCACACACATGTGTGCAAATGCGCACATGTGCATACCTATATGTGAACAACTCAACAGCAGTAGTAAATAGAACAGAAGTAAATTCAAGGGGCAATGTACTGATCTTATTGCATAGATATAGTCATATATTTTTATATCTGGGCATACAGAAAAATATTGTGGTACATTATTTAAAATATTTTAGCCAACTTCTGACATTTACTAACTAAATCATTTGAAGTCTTCTCTTGCCCCATTTTAATAATTTAAAAATTATTTGATTACCTATTCTAAAAAGTAGAGTGTTACATCTTATTTCATTAAAAAGCTATATTTTCAAACATTATCTATGTCTTATCTCCTATAAGGCTTTTGCCATCAAAAACTTGGAATGCCATTTTGAAAATTCAGAGTGTAGTTCTAACAGATATTATCTTGGAGACTTGGGACTTGGTCTCGGTAAACACAAAGCTAGATGAGCCTGAGGACCAGAACATTGTTACCTGTGACCTAAACATCTTAGAGGATCCTATGTCCTCTCTTGAATCAAGGAATTACTGAAAAAATACACCTTATCGAAACTGGGATATTTCAAATTATATCGTAAACTTCAGTCCTCATTTGCTTTACGTGGGTTGGCTCTATGCTGTCAGCCACAGATGAGGTGTTCAAGGACATCCAGACTGTGAAAAACTTCAGAAAATTTATCCTTGACATTTCAATGAGGGGAGGAAAAGATATTTACTAACGTGAAAGCCTATTACACGTTGTGTTTTACCTTAAGAAATTGTTGATTCTTTCTGATATGTGGATAGTCCTGAAAGTTCCATTTGGCAGTAAAAATTCTCCACAAATTTACATTAGCCCAGGACTAGGGGAAAAGTGCTTTTCTGTCACTGCAGTAGGAGTGTTCTGCCTTTTTACAGTGCTCCACCAAGAGCAGGTGTGAGTTTATAGAGCCTCTTCATTAAGTGTATATATACTTGCTTCCCCTTCAGTTTCACTCTTTCAGTGTTTAAGAAGTACATACCAAGGCGGCTCCTGTAGCTCCGTGGGTAGGGCGCCAGCCACAAACACCAAGGCTGGTGGGTTCGAACTTGGCCCAGGCCAGCTAAAACAACGACAACTGCAACAACAACAAAAAATAGCCGGGTGTTGTGGCGGGCACCTGTAGTCCCAGCTACTTGGGAGGCGGAGGCAAGAGAATTGCTTAAGCCCAAGAGTTGGAGGTTGCTGTGAGCTATGATACCATAGCACTCTCTCTACCCAGGGGGACAGCTTGAGACTCTGTCTCAAAAAAAAAAAAAAAAAAAGAACTACATACCAGATCATTTTGTTATATCCAGGGTCCAAATACCAATTTCATTTGCCACAACTTGAATATATGAAATTTGGGATCCTGAAATTAGGGAAAAATTCTCACCACAAGAAAGCAGCATGTACAGAATAAGTCGAGTAAGTGTAACCCCTAGCCTTGGGGCCCTTCATAATATTTATTCAGTGATATTAAATCCATTGTTGTGATTCAAAGTTGTCAAAATTGAAAGAAGCTTTAAGACTTATCTAATCCAAATGCCTTTTACATAGAAGAAGAGAGGTCACGTGTACAAAGTCCTATGGCTAATTCGTAGAAGAGGAAAAATCTGAATCTTACAGCACCAGAAGTCTTCCTACTCTGCTGTGTCCCAGCTCCCATATCTTCTTTCTTTTTTAAAATTTCAAAATAGGAAGGGGATGCAAATGTTTGCCATCACATGGGTCACTTCTGTAATACTTTAGTACCAGCTACAAGTGTGCCCATCACCCATATTCTGGTATTCTCTGTTTTCCACATTCTTCCTTCTACAGTTAAAACCATTCATTTAGATGAAAAGCATTTACTGAACTCTTAAAATGAGACAAACGTCTCTCAAAGTTAGGGCTATAAGAGTATGTATGATGGATGAGGAGTCATAGTCTTGAGAAAGACGCTCACAAAAGTAACTGTGATAATCTTTATAAACCAGGATGTGGTAGGTGTTATGGGAACATAAATGAAAGGGTAACCCACTCTTGCTAGATTGACGAGAGACAGAAGTTTCTTTCCACTAACTCAGTTTAGCCATAAAGGATGAATCAAGTTGTCTACTTTATTAGCACCTGCATGATCAGCATGCACTCTCTGCACTTCATAATCTTCATACACCTAACCTATATTTATTGCATATGTACAGTGTATACACAAAGTAATGGACTATAAGACATGGACTTTGCATAGCTTTTATACTTAAAAATCTTACAGTCAAAAAAGAGCATTGATTTCAGGCTAGGTGCCTATAGCTCAAGCGGCTAGGGCGCCAGCCACATACACTGGAGCTGGTGGGTTCGAATCCAGCCTGGGCCTGTCAAATAACAATGACAACTACAACCAAAAAAAATAAAAATAAAAATAGCCAGGCATTGTAGTGGGTGCCTTAGTCTCAGCTACTTGGGAGGCTGAGGCAAGAGAATTGCTTAAGCCCAAGAGTTGGAAGTTGCTGTGAGCTGAGACACCACAGTACTCTACCTAGGGTGACAGCTTGAGACTCTGTCTAAAAAAAAAAAAAAAAAAAAAAAAGACTGATTTCAATGTATCTAAACACATGCTATAAAAAACATTTCATCACTTCTGTGGTTTATCTTACAAGGGTACAAGTGAATCTTTCTAAGAGTAGAATATGAATATTTTAACACAATAACTAAGAAAATGACATGTAGGCTATGTTAACCAGTTTGATGGAAGTGTTTCGGATTGTGTGTGAAAACACCACACTGTACCCCAGAAGTGCATTAATGTACATAGTTACCATTCAATAAAAAAGGAAAAAAAAAAGAAATATTTCAAATAAAAGAAGGTATGACAGAGAACAGAAGGTAGGTTGAAATTACCAAATAGATTATACAGAAGAATGTTTCCTGAAAGAGTGAAAACAGCAAACATTCCCTGAATTAAGAAAATATAGCAATTTGTTTTATCATAAATATATTATTTTAAGAAAATTTGACATTGGCATAATTTAATAACCTCACCACTAACCCCATCTGGAGACAAGCATTAATATTTGGTATAAAGTTGTTCTCACTGATTTTTTTCCTAGGTAAATACAAATATAAATGACAAAAATTGGGCTCATATTGTAGATACATTTTTGTAATCCAAAGATTATACTTGATAATATATTTCAAGCATTTTTACTCCTTTTAATCCTCTTCTAAAATGTGATTTTATAGTAGTGTATATTCTATAAATAATTTATTAAATTAATGTATTAATTCCATAATTAGTCATTAAAGTTGTTCCAAGCATTTTGCTATTATAAGTAACACCATAATGCATATACTCTACAATTAAATCTTGGTTTAAATCTTTTTTTTTCTATCCGTGGTCCTATAATTAGACTAAAATACTATTAGCCATTGTAGAAATTTAGCTACACATAGTGGCATGAGTCTGTAATGCTAGCCACCCAAAAGGCTATAGTAAAGAGGATTGCTCTATCCCAGGAGTTAAAGACCAGCCTGGACATCAGAGGTATTAATTAAATTTCTAATTAAAACTATTTCTTTTTTTTTTTTGAGGCAGAGCCTCAAGCTACCCCCCTGGGTAGAGTGCCATGGCATCACAGCTCATAGCAACCTCCACCTCCTGGGCTCAAGCGAGTCTCCTGCCTCCGCCTCCCAAGTAGCTGGGCCCACAGGTGCCCGCCACAACGCCCGGCCATTTTTTGGTTGCAGCCATCATTGTTGTTTGG
>CAUYQV010119322.1:0-19496 GCA_963574575.1 Galagoides demidoff
GCCATAGCATCACAGCTCATAACAACCTCCAACTCCTGGGCTCAAGTGAGTCTCCTGCCTCAGCCTCCCAAGTAGCTGGGACCACAGGCGCCCGCCACAACGCCTGGCCATTTTTTGGTTGCAGCCATCATTGTTGTTTGGCAGGTCCGGGCTG
Organism: Galagoides demidoff; assembly: GCA_963574575.1. Classification (NCBI taxonomy): domain Eukaryota; kingdom Metazoa; phylum Chordata; class Mammalia; order Primates; family Galagidae; genus Galagoides; species Galagoides demidoff. The sequence goes on from CAUYQV010119322.1 coordinate 155, forward strand.
GGGATTCGAACCGGCCACCTTAGGTGTATGTGGCTGGTGCCTTAGCCGCTTGAGCCACAGGCACCGAGCCAATACAGAGCTTTTAAGGGAAGGACCCTTGGTCTTCACTGTTGTTATTTAAATTCTAACTTCACATCTTCCCCATCTTGGCGAAATACCAAGCAGGTGGTCTCCGCCCACCTGGGAGACCCACCCAGCCAGGCCTGAAGACAACCATCTTCTGCAGCAGGAAGAACAAGAGACATTCTTATCCTCTACTCAACCACCAGCACTGCAAGGTAAGGGAGGGATACAGGTCTCAGTTCCCAAAAAGAGTTTTAAAGAGACAGAAAACATTTTTACCCCCCCACACACACCCCAGCCACGCCCACACCAGGACATTCCCTCTGTTACTTTCCTCCTCTTAATTTCACTCTTCCACATCAATGGGAGGAGGGTTGACTACTCTGTTTTAGGAGCATTGTAAGCATTTGACTGTTGGCCTATTACGTGATGTCCCTTAAGGCCTGGATATAAGGACTAAATAAGGCAGGAGTGTAAAATATTGGCCATTTTTTCTCAACTGGGACAACTCAGAAAGGTCATGGTAATTCCAAGGATTCCTAGGAATTGAGCACATCCTGTTGTCATTCACTGTGGCAGATCCTCATTACCTAGGGTGACCAGATTTTAACATCTGTAAGGCGAGACAACAAGGGCACGGGGCAGGGGACGGGCAGGCAGGGCCTGACAACGATGCAAACTTTGATAAGCAGTTCTCGATAATCACTTCTCAGCAATTATTTATTACAGTTTAACATTATAAAATTAACAAAAATATTGTAAAACTCATATTCTGGTGAAATAGCCATATGGCGGCTGAAAACCGTATATTCCCTTCTTGTTCTCCAGCCCGTTTGTGCATTCTTTCCAAAAATTGGGACTTTTTTAAAACGCCAGGGGATGCGGGACAAATTGTTGAAAAGTGGGACTGTCCCGCCAAAGTCGGGCGTCTGGTCACCCATCATTACCACTTGACTCCTATCTCTGCCTCATTGCCGCCTTTCCATAGGGAAGGGCACAGAGAAAGGGCGATAAGATAAAAAGCCTGGCCCGCTGAATACGGAAGTCTGGGGGCCCAAAGAAACATTCAACCATTAAATCAGCACTCAGCCATTCTCACCAAAGAGGGAAAAGAACGGGAGTATGAAGTCACCTAGGCAATCAGTGACCAATAGAAAAGGACAATGATCTATAACCAATAGAAAAGGACAAAGTGCCTGGAGGAACAGAGAGACCAAGAAGAGACTTACAAACAATTTCAAATGGAGAGAAAGAGGGCGTTCACACCCCCACACTGCCTCTGTATTTTTGTCTGTCTTCTCACTTGTGAGAGGGACCCATTTCCAATTCTCTCTGGAGGTGCTCTAAGCTTTCTCCTTCTTCCAAAATAAACTTTATGTTTACTATACTAAAGGCTGTGCACAGTTACTGTTGCTTTCTTTTCATGCCGCCTGTGCTACTCCAGTTTTACTTTTGGTTTCTACACACGGTTGCTTTTGATTCGTCTGTGCTTGGTTGAACTTGCTGGTTCTGCCAAGTAATCAAAACAGGCCACCTGGGTTTGGAGAACCTGCACCCATGGACCCCCAGCTGTCATCCTAAAAATACTCTTGAACAACCATCACACATCATTACCTCCCAGAGAACCCAACCTGCAGCAAGGAAAAACAGTGCTCTAAGCAATGTGCAGCCTAGCGGTATATGAAATTTCATAGTACAGCAAAGCCTCCTACTGAGTCTTGGTAATGCAGTGATGCCACAGGACAGCTGGGAAACCACCATTGCAGTCAGTGCTGTGACTATGACCGACTATGACTAACAGAACTAGGACATTTATTTTGGAAATTTCAATTGACTGATGATGTACTAAGATATACATTGTAGCATGGGTTGTATTTTATGGGGTAATAATTTTTTAAAAAAAATATGAGAGCTGTCCAATCTTGCCACTCTTCTTTTGTGCCTCGGTTTCCTTTTCTATGAAATGTAGATAGTACTCCATGCACTGGTTGTAATATTGTTAAGGATTACATGCCATATGGTTAAATTTGCACGAATACATGCAAACTCCAAACATGGTGCCCAGCACTTAGTAACCACATAAAGAATGTTAGGTATTAGCTCTTGTTTGTGGTACAATGTTTACAAGAGTTTTGGTTGTACATTAGTTCCTCTTGATTCTGGGGGGATGTGTCCCAAGACATTCGGTGGATACCTATTCAGATTCATAATACTGAATCTTCCATCTGGAATACATACTATAATTTGTTCTATGTACATACTATGATAAAGTTAATTTAATTTAGTTAAGATGAAGTTGACCTGGCATAGCATGTTGCCATCAATCAGAACATATTTCCTATTTATGTCTTCCACCCAGAAATTTAATGCCCTTTCCAGCTTACCTGTGCACTTGCTCTCATTACGCTCTTCTGCAGTTGGAAATGCAACAACAAAATCAGCACAAATTTCTTTTTTCTTCTCCTTGTTTCACAGACAGAAGGTTCGTTCTTACCATGGATCTCAGCAATGTCAGCATATTATTTGTTTTCTTTCCTTATTAAATGAGGGAACTTCTACCTTTTCATGACTTCTCTTTGGCATATTCAAATTTCAAGGATCATTACTCTTGGGCTGCAAGGACATTATTAAGTAAAATAAGGACAACTTGAACACAAGCATTTTGATCCCAGGATATTTCATCTGAGAACCAAGATAGCTACTAAGTGATGATTCGCAGCCATGGCAAGACAAAGCAGGATGACATGTGATGTCATCATGCTACTCTAATGTCATGCAATTTAGTTATATATTGTTTTTTTCTGGAATTTTCTGTATACTATTTTCAAATCTCGTTTGACAACAGTTAACTAAAACAGCGGAAAGCAAACTTGTGAATAAGCCAGGTCCACACTATTGTTAACCTTCTCCACTAACTCTTTTCTTTTCTATCTATAAATATTCCCAGCCACTTAAATAAATAATCAAACAGGGAAGCAGAATACGAATGCTCTCCTGTCTTTCCTTTCCTGTTTTGGTTATCCAACTTTCTCTTATAAATGTCTTAACACAACAACTAAGAAAATGACATGAAGCCTATGTTAACCAGTTGGATGAAAGTATTCCAAATTGTATATCTAAACAACCCACTGTACCCCATGATAGTATTAATGTATACAGCTATGATTTAATAAAAAAATTTTTAAAAATGTTGGTTTTCAGTAACTATTTCCTTATTCATATTCCATTTGATCCCTGATTCAAATAACACAGAAACCAGTGATAGCAAAGATGTATTTATTTATTTCCATTCTAGCACAGATGAATAGGATAGTCAACCATTTACTTATATACAAACTCATACACACAAACATAAGCATACAATTTAGTGAACCAGGTCAGTCCTCAAGTTTCAATTATTTGATTAACAGAGAAAACAACAGGTAAACTGCAGACTCCAACTATATAGCCAATCCTGTTTAAAGTATTGTCTGATTTAATCATTTACATATTCCACTGAGGCAGCCTTCAGTCTTAGGGATACATTTCCATCAGTAACCTAAAGTCCCCCAATCCCCTCGACATCTTCATGAATGTAGGGAAAGGCTTGTATTTTCCTGCAGTAGCTGAAGAGTCAGTAGAACCCTTGACATAGTTGCTTTTTCCTCCTACCTGTGATCTGTGGGCTTATTTCTATGTCCACCTGTGTTATTTATTCTATTGGCATTTATGGTTGAATTAAATTGCCATCTAATCTTTCTTGATTTAACTTTCCCTAGCTGACCCTTACTAGCTGTACATGACAATTGAATAGCTTTAGATCTTCAGTTTCTGGCAAAGTTTCACACCCACTTGCTGGTCTGTAGGCCTACTCTCCAACCACAAAAGCCAACCACCTCTGTTTTCAGATGTTCTTGACCTTCCCTCCTCACTCACTACTTGACCATGTTTAACCACCTTGTAGGCTTATCGATGAGAAGGGATGGAGAAAGGGGCTTCAAGGGGGATGGAAGGAAATCTTGCCATACTGAATAAGAAATTCTGGAAGGACTATAGAAACATTCTGGGAAAATTGTGGCTCAATTAATCAAAAATGTTCTGCACACAATACAGGCTCCATATTTGAACATAAGGTGAACACTGCACACCACAGATACCCCAATTGTTGGTAAAATCAACAGTTAGATCAGCAGTCAGCAATTCTCACCAAGAAATAAAGAAGAGAAAGGGGGTATGAGGTAACTGAGGTAATCGATGATCAACAGAGAAGGACAAAGGTGCCCAGAGAGACAGAGAGACCAATGAAAGAGTTACACAAATAATTTCAGGGGAAGGATACTTCTGTTTTTCTACTGCATTTGTGTCCCTGTCTCCCTCTTCTCACTTGAGAGATGGACCATTTCTAGCTCTCTGAAAGGGCACTAAGCTTTGTCTTAAATAAACTTTCTCTTTCTTATGCTAAAGCCTGTGAGAAGTTACATTTGCTTTCTTTTCATGCTGCTGGTGCTGTTCCTGTTTTGCTTTTGGTTTCTATTCACTTTTACTTCTTCTTTGAGCTATGCCTCAGTTGACCTTGCTGGTTCTGCCCAGTAATGGAAACAGGCCTGCTGGGTTTGAAAGGGCCAGATCAGTGCCATTTTGTCATTTACTACATAAGTTCTGTTCCTAGCCCCTCCACCTCCCTCCACCCCAACCACCAGGTAACCCACAGGCCACTCCCTGCTGCCTCCCCACACCTGCTTGCACAGCCATTAAGCCGTTGATTGAGACACCTTAGGCAGACAGCTGCCATAATAGGCAATAAGTAGCAGTTCCCTTGAACAGCTCCCATAATAGGCAATAGGTTTCTACTTCCTTGAAATTCAGGTATTCTCCTTCAACTACCTAATTAGGCTACACTACCTCTAGCCCCGAAATCCCCCACCCCTCACCTGTACCAATCCAAATCCTCTTTTACTAGTGAAATCATCAACCACCAATCAAAAGTGTACTTGTATCCGACCCTACCCTTCTTGCTTTCTGTACCCCATAAACACTTCCTCCACCCCGGGTTCGAGACTCTACCTCGGCTTGCAGGCCAGGAGAGTCCAGACCTGGGTCTGAATAAATCTCACCTCATGCTTTTTACATCAGAGTGTGTCTTGGATTTGTCAGTTGGGGCCAGTTGGGGGAAATTTTGGGCACAATAGGTTCAGGAAAATGGGACCTTGTCCACCAACAACCAAAAAATACTCCATACCTTCCCAATAGATGCTCAGAGAACAGAAAATTAGAAGTTCAATTTTGATAATTTGCCTTCCTACTTTTTGCCACTTTCTCCCAACTGCCCTAGAGCATGATTTTCTGTTTCATCCCCCACAGCATATATAGTATATATCATTTTCTTTTTACTCCAGCTAAGACATAAACTTTCTTTTCTAAAGCCCAGGGAGACCTCTACCAGCTAATTCTTTTAAAATCTGTTTTTTTGATATGCTAATTCTAGATGATCCTAGCTAATGAGTAAGATGAGGTCTTTTAGGACCTTACTATAGGTCAAGTATTTCTCTTGAATAGGGTCAACTGGCTTTAAGGCTCTATAATTTCTATTTTTTTCTGTGTCCTAGCAGAAGTTGGTGGTGATGGACTGATAAATTGATCCAAATTTAAATAGAGACTTAAGATTGAATCAGTTTAATGTTACATCACAGAACATGTTAAAATATTCCTAGTTATTAAAATATTCACTTATATTGCATATTTTGTTCTCTTAGCAACAAATGTTATTTTCATTCTTTAACTGAAACACATTTATTCTGCCCTTTATGGTAAAAATCAGATGTCAGCTTTTCTCTGATGTTTCCATGGATCCCTTTAGATTTCCTTAACATTTTATATGTAAAATCTTTGTAAATGACATTATATTAGTCTCCCCTGTTTGATTTAACTTTTAGGGGAAAGGACTTTTTATTTTTTAACTGGTTGTCCTGTTAATACCTAGAAGGGTTCCTGGGATAGCAAAGATACTCAGTGAGTATAAGCTTGACAGGGTTTGTAAACTAAACTTTTCTATAATATTGTAATGGGGTTGAAAAAACACAAAATAACCATGCAGAATGCTAATTGAAAAAATAATTTAATTTATTTAATGTAACAGTATAAGTGTAATTACAGGTAGTACATGATTAATAGTCCTGTGAGTGACACAGACAATAAATACCAAGTTTGGAGGAGGAAGAGATTGTTATAATGTAGAATGGCTTAGAAAATCATAAATGAGAAAATGAGGAAAATCATAAATGAAAAAATGAGGTAAACTTGAACTTGAAATATCAGTAATTAGTCCAAATTTATCTGATGTCTATTTATTGATGAAACCATGTACTATCCTTTATTAGAATTTCTGTGTCTTATTTAAATACATTCATAACCTCTGAAGCACTACAAAGATGTCCAGTATTATAATAATTAGGTGGGTTGATCTGTGTTTATCATAGTTACAGGTATATAGGGTTTGAGAATTTTATTTATTTAAGATGAATTGTTAACTTCATGAATCAATTCAACTGGTCAAATATATTTCTCCCATTTCTACCATATGTAATGTATTCTGCAAAGCTAGAGGATGGCTAAGATAGCTAAGATTCTCTCTTCTCTAAAGGAAAACAAGAAATACAAGGTTCAATAATTAAATTCAGAAAAAGTTCTACATCCTTCATTGCTGTGGTAACTTTGAAGTACTATAGTAACCTTTGAAGTACTTGCCTTGGAAAGCTATACACAAGTGTCAATGCCTAGTCTCTCCTTCAAAGCAATTTTGGAATTCTTTTTCTGGAAGGGCCATCAGAGCTATTGTTATACTACCCCTGATGTTCAAATTTTATCAAAGTGTTTATTTTCAATATTTCCTTTATTTTCTGATAAAGAAAAAAAAGTCATTGGGGCCAGAGCAAGTGAGGAGGGAAGGTGTTCCAGTTATTGGCTTACTGGCTAAAAATTCCCTCAAAGACAGTGCCATGTGATCTGGTGTCTCGTCATCATGTAAGAGCCATGAGTTGGCTGAAAGTTCAGGTTATTTTTGTCTAACTTTGTCACACAACTTTTTCAGAACTTCCAAATCGTAAACTTTGTTAACTGTCCAGTTGCTACAAATTTATAATGAACAATCTCTCTGATATCAAAAAAGATTAGCAATGTTGTTTAGACTCCTGATGTGGACTGACGTGTTTGTGGAAATTGGCTTACTTCAAATGTGAACTTTGATGCTTTGTTTCAAGATCATATGATCTCTTTGCATTTATTTATCAGTGAGGTCCTCTGAGACCATTTTTGTAAACATCTTTCTCATGCCAAGACTTTTAGTTAAGATCTTCCTGTTTCTCTACTGATGTTTATTTGGTCTACCAGGTTCTCACAGTCAACTGATGATTTTGGTGCACAATTTGATGAATTGTTGCAATGTTTTCATCAGTTCTGCTTGTTACTAGCTGCCCTGACCTCTCTTCATCAGCGATGCTTTCTCTCCCCTCAGAAGAACATTTAATCCCTTTGTATACTACCATTTTCTTCACGGAATTATTCCTATAAACTTGGGCTATTATGTCTCTGGTTTTGCTTCCATTCTTGCCAAGTTTAATAAGAATTTTAATGTTTGTTCATTGCTCTGATTTAAGCTCTGTTATTCTCTTCATGGCACAAAAAATACACAACAATAATGGACATACTCATCTGCCACACAACAGCTGAGACAGTGATACACCAAGGTTATGAAACCTTAATGGTTTGTATAGTGCTCTCAGTGTACATGCAAGTTGGCAAGTCTGTGAACTTAATAGTCAGACCTCATGTGTTTTTCAATTTGGGAGGTTCATATTTTTCTTGTGTTAAATATTCATACAAAAGTCATGCATGTAATCAAAATATTTGTACCTCTTACCTTACTGAAATAAAATAAATACATCCTTAAAAATATTTGTGGACCATAAATATATCACTTTGTAAAATTCAATCAAGTCAACATGCAAACTTTATAAATGCATATTTTTTTTTCCACTCATGAACAAAGTGATTATCTCTGAAACTAAGTTTTTTCACTTACCAATTAAGGATTCTAATAGAAATACCTACTTCTCAGTAGTATCCTGAATATCAAATAAGTTACCTTATCTATATCTTTAGCCCTGCCTCAATACACATACACATACACAAACACACACACGCATGAGTTTTGCAAAGAGTGAAATGCTGTGCTAGAGTGCTAAGGGCATTGGAATCTCAAAAAACCTAGCATCTCAGGGCTGTTACAAACTAACTGGATAGTATTTTATGAATTACTTTCAAACCGTATGCCTCATTCACATTTCTTACTTACAACTTGGGGATCAGATGATCCTGTCAAATATTTATTCTGGAGAAAAAGCTTACAACTGTGAAAGGCACATAGTAGGTATTCAAATAATATTATTCTCTCTGTGTGTGTGTCCTTCCAAATTGGACTCACCTCTTCTTTCTCCCTTCCCTCTCTATATACCATCTTTTGGAAACCGTTGGCAGAGATCACCCAGGGTCATAGAAATCATTTCCAATCAATTGGTACAAATATCTAAAGTCTCAGCACAGGTGTTTTTATAAAGTATTTTTGCCAATTATTAATACTATTATTTTTCCTCCATAATAAAAATAATCTTGATTACAAGATTAGAGATTGCCTAATTGAGCAAAAATTGTGGATTCTGTACACTAACTGGATAGCTTCTCAACATCTGCTATTGAATCAGTAATTTATCAAAGATCAATAAGGAATACTGGTAGCTACCTAAAGGATTGTCCAGAGCAATTTTTCTAAAGAGGCATAGGAGAGTTTAAAGTGTATATTCAGTTCATAAAACATGTATATAAAACTGAAGGGGCACGAAGTAAAATGCTAACTTTGAGAAAGTCTAGGCTCTCTCATCAAAAGCCCTGGGTTTGTATCCTTGCTAACTGTAATACCTGTTACAACACCTAATTATTTTGCTTTTTAGTCACAATCTGAGTAATCAAGAATTACGATGTTTTTCAGAATTCTGATGAAGCGAATGAATTAATAACTAGGAATGTGACTGATAAACTCAGTAAACCCTCAACGGTTAAACAAATGTTAGCTAAATGACATTTTAGCTAAGTAAGATTAGCTATCGGTTTGTGCATATGTGTGTAAATGTGCATCCACGTGTGTATTTGGCACAGTAGCAACAATAATCTCTCATCTGGTTATTGTTTCCAAAAGTAATCCTTGGGAGCATTTGGAGCCCTCATATATGAGAGCACCTTCATAGTCTCATTTTAATTGAGCACAGTGGATGTGGTCATTGAATTATTTCTATACATATGGAAATATTCTTAGAAAACATTCCCAGCTATTAGTCTTCATTTGATTTAGGAAACATTGACTTGCATTTTGAAAAGTAATTGGTGACCACCAGTGGCTTCTTTTTGTTCTTTATAGGTAATGCTTGCTTTTAAACATTAGGATTTGCGATCTTTTAGGTCTAATTAATTCATTAAGACTAGATAATATATCTTCTGCTCTCTTTAGCAAACTCTCATATTGCAGAGACTCAGCTTTTATTATTGAGGCAAAGATAGTGTAAATGACATAATTAGAATATTAATTTGCTCATGCAACTGATCTTCACTGAGTGTTTATTATATATTTGACTCTGAGTCTCTTGCTGCACATTTAATTATGTTTATAATTTCTGCAGGTCCTTACCATGATTATTTTTTATTGTGAGAATGCTAGTTTTCCTGTTTGCACTCTCTGAATATGTATCTTACGTACATATCGAAATCACAGAGCCTTGGCTTATCGTAATGACATAAATCTCATGTAGTCCACTTTTCAATACTTACACCATTTGAAATGCTTTGCTAGTTGTAAGCATGTCTACCAATATCTCAAATGGTGATGTGAAATAAAAACGTGTGACAACTTGGAAAAAGAAAAGCTAAGTGTCTTCTTTGTTTCACTTTTTTTGGCCACGAGGGGGAGGGGAGTAAATCTGGTATAATCCAGATTTTTTGAGTGTTAGTAAAATTTACATTTTCTTAAAATATATATTTTTTAAAATTGCAGTGATTTCAAGTTATTACCATGGCAACTATTTGTATCAGAGTACCATTTTTTCCCAGAGCCGTTTCTGTATTATCAAATCCTTTATAACATTCTATTATTTAGTATCTGTTAAGCCTGCATGAATTTTAGCGTCCAATTAGCTTAACGAATTATGTGTGACCAAGAGAGTACATATAGAACCATAAACAACACTCTTATTATAATTACCGCATAAAACGGAACCCACTGTATTTGTCAGAAGCATTAGGTCCTCAAAATAATCACAAATATCCACAATCAAAATAATACCACGTAATTATCAACATACGTACTTTATTATTGAGATTATATATCTTTTATATTTCCCTTTTCCAAATTTATCCATTTTAGGGAAGAAAAACCAGAAACTGGGACTGGTGAAAATGCAAAATTCCATTTATAAGAGAAGCTGCTTGTATTCTATCAAAACAAAGCCAGGAAATGGGAAAAGATAAAACAATATATTGTCTAACTCTAGGTAAGAGAAAAAACCACGTTGCTGTGGCAACTCCAGGCCACTTGTTCTATTTCCTCATTTGAGTACTGAAGGTGATTACACAGAAACTCAAATGCCCCTTCAATGCAAGATAATCATGGGATAGGCACACATATTTCTATTTTCTCCTTTGAGTATTTACCAAGTGTTTTTTATTTGAGAAATAGCTATATATTTTTTACAATTTATGAAGAATTAAATGAGATGTGAGGATTCCTCAGTCTGGAAAGAAAAGGAAGTTATAAATGAAAGCTCGCAGGAAAGAGCAATAATGGGCAATTTGTTTCCATGGCCTCTGGGAGCTCATGGGTTTGAAGTTTCATATTTTAGGTAAGTCACGTCATCTGTATTTTTTTTATAGATTAGTGACATACATCGGGCCAATGGCATATTAGATGTATTGCTGAATTTAATGATTCAAACAGTGAATGTGCTGTAGTCTTACTGTAAATTCATATATTCCAGTTGTTACCTAAACATACAGGGTATTCAAAAGTTGACTTAGTAGAAACCAGAACCTGTCACATGCTCATTATGTCCCAGACCTTCTGGGCCGCTTCTCTCTGTTAGCTTCTTAGTTACTGTATCCTGATTGCTTCATCATGAAATACCATGGTCTGATAAAACAAACCAGTATATAACATGTGATAAACGTAGAAGTCTAACTTACTGTGAATGTTGTTTTTAATTTCCAAAACGCTAGTAGAAACAAATCCATGGATTTGAGGCCATTGTCTAATGTCTAGATCTTGGGAAAAAAAAATATTCAACTCAGTATCATCCAGTTGTTTCAACTAATGTTTAAATAAATTCACTTTTCCAAATCGCTGCTTTAGTTTGGTGCTTGAATAGTATCAGCTTTCAGATGGGAAACTAGTTTGAAGTCAGTGAGATTAATTTAGATATGCAAATACTCATTCCTTATATGTTTGATGCATTTTCATATTATTAGCAGTAGCTAATACTTTATTTCAGTAGGTTTTATCCTTTGAAGCAAAATTAAATTCTTTAAACATTTTCAGGGTTCCAAATTGTTGTAAAAGTAGTGGAGGGATAAAAGACTGTTTACCTTTTTTTTTTTTTTTTTTTGGCAATTTTTGGCCAGGGCTGGGTTTGAACTCACCACCTGTGGCATATGGGCATGTGGGGCTGGAAGAGTGTTTACCTTTGAGCCCATCACGACACATCCGATAATACATCATTTCTACATTTCCTGTGTGAGCATGATTTTCCCCTCAAAGAAAAACAACTTTTTCTTCCTGATGTTGTATGTAACAGTATGTCACTTAAAGAGCAGGGACTTTTCAAGGGGAGTTTCTAAACCCCGTTCAGTTTACCCTGAACCAGCTGCTGGAGTCATCTTTGTCTCAGTCCATTGCCTAATAAAATTACAATGTTAAGCATTATTGAAGAAATAACTCTGCAAATACAACTTTCAAATACAACTTTACAGCTGCCTATACCTTCATGGCTGACTGAAGAGCATCAAAGCTCATCTTGTATTTCCTGAGTTATTTTTTTTTTTTTTTTTTGCCTTGTTCTACCTTCAAGGAGTCCCTAATTCCTTAGTCCCAGGAGTTATTTCATAGGTCTCACATTTCCCTTATTCCCCGAGCCTCTTGAATTTGTGAAGCAATATATTCCACTGTAAGTATGAAGAGCTCATAGGAGACTAGTAAATACTTGCCTATAAGTTTATGTGCATTTGAGGATTCAGGAAATCGTGATAATACTTCAATTTTCAACTGATAGTTAGCAGAAACAAAATGGAACTGTAAAAGTTATTGCCCGTCTTTACCTGTTTCTCATCCTTCTCTTCATATGTGGCCTTAAAACAAAATAATAAATATCATACACAAGCTGAATACATCTAGCCATAGAAAGATATATGAGACAGATGGAGAGCGAGGAGTGCCCACAGATTTAAATATATTGACATAAATCACGGTTCAGAAAGGGGTTACTTCTATTTTTTTCTATTTTATCAGCCCTCAGCTTTGTATAAGATGACAGCATGTACTTCTCTTAAAAGAAGCAGTGACATTTATTATTTAGCTCATCATTTCAAATGAGTAACAATAATGGGATGTTGTTAGATTACTCAGTACGGGATTCCAAACATGGTAACAATAGAAATAACATGCTTATCTCTAAAAAGGGGGAGAAAATCAAGCTATTAAGAGGAATAAATCAAAGAAATTGAGTGAGCTCCCAAGTCAAACTATATTTCTGTCTAACTTGTAATACTTTTTAGCTGTATGGTTTTAGACATGTTATTTATAAGTGGTAATAATTTATCTTGCAGTTCTCTCATTTTTAATATTGAGATATTAGCCATAACCTTGTCATAACTCTTTTGTGGGCAGTAAATGGGTAAATACACATTAGCATTAAGAATGCCTGACATAAATGTTTAGCAATTATGAATGGCATCGTATCTACCACAAGCCACCACCACCATCCTTATCATCACCTTATCATTATCATTTTAAATTGTATGATGATTGAAAGTGACCAGAAAAATTCAAATGGTATCACATGGTAGTCTTTAAGAATGGAGAGTCTCACCTGAACACAGTGGCTTATGCCTGTAAACCTAGCACTGTGGGAGACCAGGGTCAGCAGTTGGAAACCCATCCAAGCAAGAGCAAAATCTCATCACTACAAAACAAACGAACAAACAGACAAACAAAAAGCAGAAAAGTTAGCCAGTCATGGTGGTAAGCATCTGTAGTTGTAGCTACTTGGAAGGTTGGGGCAGGAGGATCATGAGAGCTCAGTAGTTGGGGGTTGCAGTGAGCTATGATGATGCCACTGAAATGTAGCATGGGTGACAGAGCATGACCCTGTCTCAAAAAATCAAAATGAAAGGAGTGGGGATTTTGAAATTAAACTATCTGCTTTTTTAATTAATTAATTAATTAATTTTTGTATTAAGTCATTTGTACATAGATCCTATATATTTATAGGATCTATTTATGCCATTATGGGATTCAATGTGTTGATCCTTTGTACAAATTGGAGTGTTTACATCCTACCAATCAACATAGCCTTCTCCTCATTTACCCAATTACAGTGTTAAGACATTTGTGTTCTACACCTGATAGATCCAACCTGTACTTGCAATATGGTCCATAGGTGTGGTCCCCCTACTAACCCTCCCTCTATCCACCCACCAGACTCCCTTCCCCTCTCCCTTAAACCACTCCTCTGCCATAGAATGAGCTTCATAATCTTACGTTCTTCTCTCTCTCTCTCTCTCTTTTAAATTTCAAATTATGCAGGAATAAATTTTTAGGTGACGTTGTTCTCACTCCCAAGGAAACGTTCGCATGATAACCCCTCACTCAAGGGGAGGGGGGTGTGCTGGAACCACGTATTGTGCACATCAGGTGAGATCCCACCAAATGCCCTCCATCCTCCTGCCAATGGCTCTGCTCCCTTTCCCTCCCCTCGTCCTCCTCACCCCTTCCCATTGCTAGACTATATTTGTGTTTTATCATTCATATGAGTGTTTAAGCGTTTATATATTGGTTTCATAATAGTATTGGGTCCATTGGATACCTTTTTCCATTCTTGAGATGCTTTACTACGAAGAATATGTTCCAACCCTTCCAGGTAAACATAAAACTTGTAAAGTCTCTATCTTTTCTTATGATTGAATAGTATTCCATGGTGTACATATACCACAATGTGTTAATCCATTCATGGCTTGTAAATTATGAATTGAGCTGCAGTTAACATTCTGATTCAAATGTCTTGGTGTTAAAATGATTTTTGTTCTTCTGGGTGACACCTAGTAATGGGATTGTAAGATTAAATGGAAGGTGGAGAATTCTCAAAGAACTATAAGTTTACACTCTTCTCTTAATATCACAAATCTCAGTGCCATATGTGAAAGGAATGTAATCATGGACAAATGTTATAGAAATATAGTTTAAATTCACTGATGAAACCTGTGTTTCCTGGCACCTACTAGGAATTTGTGTTGGTTCTACCTTCATTATGATTATTGTTATTGATGTTATTACGTGGGATATTATTTTTCTCCTTCCTGTATCCTCGTAGCCCAGTTACTATATTCTGCAGGTAATTTAGTACTTCGGTTACATTCTTCTAGTTGGCTGAAAGTACCAAAGAATTAAAGAAGCAAAGATACACATTTACCAAACTTTGAGTTTTTATTGTATGTTTCAAACCAAGTTCATTGAAGTATAATTTAGGTACAACATTAAGTGTGTAGTTCAATTATGTTAGACAAATGTATATACTCTTTCAACCATCCCTATTGACTTTTGGGTTTTTTTTCCCTCTTAATTTTTTTTTAAATAGTAACTGTGTACATTAATGCATTTATGGGGCACAATGTGCTGATTTTATACACAAGTTGGAATGCTTACATCAAACTGGTTAACATAGCCTTCACCTCACTTACTTAATTATTATGTTAAGACATTTACATTCTACTTTTAATAGATTTGACAAAAGACTTGAACAGAAGCTTCTCTGAAGAAGACAGGCACATGGACTACAGACACATGAAAAAAATGCTCATCATCTTTAATCATCAGAGAAATGCAAATCAAAACCAATTTGAGATATCATCTCACTCCAGTACAAGTAGCCCACATCACAAAATCCCAAAACTAAAGATGTTGGCATGGATGTGGCAAGAAGGGAATACATCTGCTTTGCTGGTGGGAGCACAAGCTGATATGTTCCTTTTGGAAAGAAGTCTGGAGAACACTTAGGGCTTTGGGGTTTTTAAGTTGACTTTTTAAGCTAATGGTATGGCAATACTTTTAAGGGGAAAAAGAAACTTGAAATGCAAGAACGTAAATGATTGAATTTCACCTTCCCAAACCCTGAAGGATTAAAAATTATACTTATTCCCTTAACAATAGGAATCAACGAATATCTGACCCATGTTAGATAAAATTTTCACAAGCAAATGTAGGGGTTAAAAGAGTTAGAGAAAACGAACCATATGCCCTGCCTTCCCAGTGAGGTATGTCAAGAGGCAGAGAGGGTTGGTGGAAATTGCAAATGGGTTTGGAGGGTTGTCCCACCATTTTTCTTCTCTACTGAAAATCGAGAGAGAAGCAGTTGTCTTTCGGCCACACATTAAATACATAAACACTAACAAAAGCTGATAAGCACAGACAAGGTCTGTTCATCATTTTCAGAGTATGTGACACCACAGATAAACAAAACAGCCTTTAAGTAGTTTGCATGATCCTACATGGACACCCCTATGAGAGAACCCAGGAAAGAGGCTGGTCTCTTAGAGCACCTACACGCAGTGTTGTTTCAAAGAGCAACAGCTGCATTAAATCTCTAGGGATGATCTGTGATATTCCTAGCGTTCCCTAAATTCCAGTGCATTGCACAAAGTAATGAACTGCCTGAATGCTGAAGAAAAACACTGGACCACCTGAGAAGGAGCCATGGCTGGGATGCCTATGATCAGGGATGTGGCCATAAGCCCATCATTAAGTGTGAGGTGAACTTTAAGTTTGGCTGATTATTTATGTCGATGGAAAACATGTGGATTAAAGAGACATGACTAATCTCAGTCTGTTTTAGCTTTGGTACATGGCAATGACTGAGAAACACATAGCCTCCCTACCCAATGCCATAACAATCAAATAGCACAGTGAACTTAGAAAAAAATCCTCAGGTAAGGGGGTGGAGAAACTCTGAAATCATTGAGTTCCTAAAGTGACCATGAAATTTTCACACCATACTGAAATTAGGGCTTAAACTATAAATTAAGTTTTATTATAGGAGAAAATAATTTTATTTGTGTCACTGATTTGTGACATGAGATTTATACTTAGTGTGTTTATTCTGAGAAATCAATCTTTGAAAAGGATGGGATAGAGGCCAGTATTTATCTTATCTTTGGGAAGCTTTCTTATATCCTAACATATTGGAGGAAAGGTGGAATGAATACCCATGCACACAAGGAGAATGCTTTGCTTTTTTGATTGAGAAGCCCTATGTTTTTCACAGCCATCATTCAGTTATTGAAATGTTAATAATATAATTAAAATTACATCCATTTCCTTAGTTTGCTTTGCTGATTATCCTTCATGGACTCATCATCTGATAAGCTTTAATTCGCTAACCACTATGAACCCTGGATTTCTTTCTTTGTTCCTTTTCTTCTATTTCTTTCTTTTCTTTCTTTCTTTCTTTTTTTTTTTTACAGTTTACAGGTTTTTTTTTTTTACAGTTTTACATATAGAAGCATCAAAAGAATGAAATGCCTGAGAATTGATGCATTAAAATATGTGTAAAATTTCTACACTAAAAACTATGGAATACTGAGAAGAGAAATTAAAGAGGAGAAATAGTGAGATATACAATTTTCATAAATAGAAATTTCTATTTTTTTTTTTTAGAGAGAGACAGAGTCTTGCTTTTTCGCCCCGGGTGGAGTGCTATGGTGTCACACAGCTCACAGCAACCTCCAACTCCTGGGCTTAGGCAATTCTCTTGCCTCAGCCTCCCAAGTTGCTGGGACCACAGGCGCCTGCCACAACGCCTGGCTATTTTTTTGTTGTAGTTTGGCCAGGGCTGGGTTTGAACCCACCCTCAGTATGTGGGGCTGGCGCCCTACCCACTGTGCCTCAGGCAGCACCCAAAGTTTCAAATTTTTTTGTGTAAACTATCTTTGAACAGATCTCTAGTTTCAAAGTAAAATCAATAAAAATCTCAATAAATTTTTGAATATTATCAAGTAGATTCTAAATTTTGCACTAATACATGAATTCATAGAATAACAAAGGCAATCCTGAAGATGTAAACAAAACTGAACAAGTTAGACCCCCTTATGGTAAGCATGACTACAAAGATACCTTAATTAAGATTATGCAGTAATAGTGAAGTAAAAGACATAAAGACTAATTCCAGCAGACTCAAAAAACATATTCACACTTAAATGGCCGACTGATTTATTGTAAGTACACTTCTAAAATTCCATAAAGAAAGGCTAAGTGGTGCTGTTTCGAATAGGATATGCACACAGAAAAAAAAGCAAACCCTAATTTCTAACTTAAAATTATACACATCTCAATTCTAAGAGCACCCCAGACCTGAATGACCAATTTAAACAATTAAATTCTATAAGAAGATGTAGGAAAGTATCTTGATGAGATTGGGATGAGTAAAACATTTAGAAACTGGCCACAAAAACAGTAATAAAAAAAGATTATGAATTTCCTTTCATTATGGTTAAGAACCAATGTCTTTAAAAAGGCAACATTGTAAGTGCAAACATGCAGACTACAGAAGTATTTATAGTATTACATATAGTATCGTATTTAGCAAGGAACTTGTTTCTGGAATATGTAAGAAACTCCTACAAGTTAAGTAGAAACTGATATATAACCTCATATCAAACATCAAAACTTGAATGGACATATTACGAGATAAGTTACCTATTAATCACCCAATAAGGTCCCCAGTATATTTAATCATCATGGAGCTGTAAATTCAAACCACAGGGAGGTATTCCTATGTACCCAACAACCATAACTAAAATTAAGGAAACTACTGGCAATGTGAAGTGCTGACAAAGATGTGGAGTCAACTCACACATTACTGAAGAGAATGAAAAATGTTACAACCATTTTGGAGAACTGCCCATATCTCCTCAAGCTAAGGATGTGCGTATCCCCTGAATCAACAATTTCACTCGGATATATATGTAGCAAAAACTAGGGTTCGCTAAAACACCTAAACAAATAGTTTCAGAGAGATTTCTTTCATGATAGCTAACGAATGGAAATAACTCTGTTATGGCCTGAATTTTTCTCCCCCAAATTCATATTGGAATATAATCCCACCGTCATAGCATTAAGAAGTGAGGACTTTCTGTGTAGTGATTTAAGTCATGAGGACCTCACCTTCATGGATGAAATCAGTGCTCTTATAAAATATGTTTCAGGGAGCATCTTGGAGCTCTCCACAATGTGGGGACACAGCATTCTTCCCTTCGGCCTTGTGAAGACACGGCATCGAGACACCACCTATGAAGTAAAGAGACAGACTTCAGCAGACCCCAAATCTGCCACTGCACTGCTCCTGGTGGCTCAGGCAGCCTTCCAGATTTGTGAATAATAAATTGATGTTGTTAATCAATTACCAAATCTAAGGTATTTTGTTCTAGCAGCTCGAATAAATTAACGATGCACTCTAATGTTTATTAATATTAAAATGCAGGAATAAATTGTAGTGCATTTACACGAAAGGAAAATAATGCATGCAATTACATACATAAGAATGAATTTTTGGTGCATATAAAATTATGGACGAATCTCAAAGTAAAGGTATTGAGCCAAAGATGCCAGCCAAGAAAAGATACATGTGTGATACTATGTACAGGGGGGTCAAGTAAGCAAAACAGTCAACCTGGGTGGGAGTCAAATGGCTAATTTTGAGGGAATATTTGTCTGCTATGGGTGAGACAGCAATCTCCACTGGTGTTGGAAATCTGATTTGTAGTGCCACAGGCAACCACATATGTAAATGGGTAAATCCATATGTAAAAAATTAGTTGTGGTTTTTTAAAATCGGTGAAATTTATCCTAATTATTTTTCAGTAAAAGGAAATATTTAAAAAGAGAATTTTTTTTTCTTTTTTGAGACAGTCTCATTATGTTGCCCTCGGTACAGTGCTGTGG
>CAUYQV010119325.1:0-10632 GCA_963574575.1 Galagoides demidoff
GCTGAAACTACAGGGCCACAACACCTGGCTAATTTGTTCTACTTTTAATAGAGACAGGGCCTTGCTGGTGTCAAACTCCTGAGCAATCCCCCCACCTCACCCTCCCAGATGGCTAGAATTACAAGCATAGGCCACCATGCCCAGCCCATTTAAAGTTCTAAACAAGCCAGTACGTTGTACTACATCTGCATAGCAGGCAAGGTCCATGTTTCAAATTTGAGGAACAATAAAATGTAGGTAAATCTGAAGATAATTTCTGATCTAATATCTATTATGGTTAACAGAGGAGACAAGACTGTTGAGGCTGTGTGCCAGGTGCTGTAGGTGGATATTTGGTATATTGCTCCCTTGTTTGCCTTCCACAAAACTCTTCTGGTGTAGGTATTTTTGCTCCCATGGTGCAAATAAGGAGACTGAGATTTATAAGGGTTAAGGAATTTGTTCAAAACTACCCAGAAAATACAGGTAGAAGTTGGGCTTTGAACCTAATTCTATCTGATTTCTTCTGAACCTCGGTGTCATAGATGCTTGCTGAAGTTTTAATAAGTGGAAGGCAATATGTCAGGGTCTGTGTTAACACTTTTTAAGAGAAGGTTGTCGTGATTGTGGAATATGTATTTGAAAAGATAAAACACAAAACTTTGAAAATGATAATTCTGTTAGAACTTGTTTCTATTTCAAGATTTATACTTGTAAGAAACATGTATTAAAGCCATTTTAAGAACGTAATCTTCTGAAAGGTTTTATGATGGATCTATTTTATTGTTTTGTCGTTGTTGTTATTGTCGTTTGTTTGTTTTTGGCTGGGGCTGGGTTTGAACCTGCCACCTCTGGCGTATGGGGCTGGATCCCTACTCCTTTGAGCCACAGGCGCCGCCCTATTTTATTGTTTTAAAAGAAACATGTATATGTGTGTGTGTACATGTATACGTATGATTCTTGCAATCTGTATGCCATTTTTTTGCCAGTCAGCTTTTCTGTCAGTGATAGAATGATATTCTGAAATCCAAATTAATTAAATCAACATCTAAGTATTAAATAATTATGCAGTTTTATTTTCATTTGATACATGGAATGTGTAGTTATGGTGAGAACAGGGAGAATCTTCTGAACCCCTCAGCCTTATCAACTTAAGAGAAACGTTTTTACTTTGTCAGTGTCCGTGTGGTAACCTTGGTCTGTTGCTTGATCTGTAGCAATCCCATTTAAATTGCAGAAAGTAACAGTAATGTTGTCAATGGCAAATACTTTTGGATATGAACAGGTGTTCAGAGTGCTTTATGTGCAGTGTCAAATTCAGTCCTCATAATAACTCTGTGAGGTAGGTGTTATTATTATCCCCACTTGACAGATGAGGAAAACAGCTGGTGCCCTACTCCTTTGAACCACAGGCGCCGCCCAAAAGAGATGCTTTTACTAAGTTGGGTGTGCTCCTTTTTCTTCATTCTCTAACTTTCTTGTATCGATGTTGCAATGTGTTTTTCTATAAACTTAGGAATTATATATATGTGTGTATATATATATATAAATTAAATATATAATTTTTATGGGGTGTTAACTGATTCATTGGGTTTTTTTTCAGTACACATGACACATTAAAAGCTATACTAAGTCTGGACTTAATAATATAAAGATAATAGGTAATAACCCAGTTAATGATGTAAATATATTACCTAAAACTTGGTTTCTATAGAATTCTATGCCTAACTTTTTTTTTTTTTTTTTGCAGTTTTTGGCTGGGGCTGGGTTTGAATCCGCCACCTCCGGCATATGGGGCCGGTGCCCTACCCGTTTGAGCCACAGGCACCACCCTGCCTAACATTTTTATTACATCTGTTAGATCTCCCTCGTGTTTTTTCCTCTTTCTCCAAACCTGATGATTTTAAAATGGCATAAATCCTCTTTAACCTTTATCCCCCACCACGTCCTAACATTTTAGACTCTGCTTTTATACAGTCACTCTACTCAGAAATCCAGGTTAGCATGTCACACCGTAATACCAGGAACTAAATTACTTACAGTAGAACCTCCATAGCTGACCACCTCCCTGCATTGACCACAGCCTTAAGTTGATCTAATTTTCAGAGACCAGGCATGCACCAAGACAAATATCAGGATAGCCGGCCTAGTTCCTTATGTTGACCACCTGTGCATGTTGACCTGTTTGTTCCAGAATCTTGGATGGTCAACTTACAGGGGTTCTACTATATTTAGAAACACTCTCGTGCTCCAGAGTTTATTTTTACTTGTAAAGTTGTAAATGTCATTGCCAGGTTTGAGTCCAGACACAACACTTTGATTCTGCACAAAACTGACATTAACATCAGGGTAATTATTCAGAGTCCTGGATTTTCAGGTTGGAGGTACAGTTGATACTCTCACCAGAAAACTAAACCCAAACCAGATGAGTAGTTCTGTCCATTTTTGAATCAGCTAGAGTGTTCATACAGCAAACAGTTTTAGAGGTACTTCTAAAATGCTGGTTGTTGTCTTCATCAAGTGTTTTTGGAAACTACAAAAACAAGGATTTATTGCCAGAAATACTGCAGTTGAATTGGCTTCTAAATTCCTAATTCCCTTAAGCACCTCCCTCTTGGGTGAGCGCAGTTGTTCTTCTTATTGGCGCACACTAAGTGTCCGCTGCCCATCTCTGCTAGGGAAAACCACATGGTCGTGTGAATTGACATTCCTGGGAAGGCAGACCTGTGTCACTGATACTTGGCAATCGCTCTGCGTGTCTGTGGTTGATAGACTTTCCCATTTTCCACATCGACATGTGATGTGAGAATTGCGATCTCATTTTCTTCCTTTTCCAGTGGAAAAGGTCCTCGATTACTTGCTTTGACTGGTTTGATCAGGCCTGGGATTCTATATTCCTAAATATATTTGCACATGTCTCTCACCCACTTAAGCGTGATGCCCAGTTCTATTGAAACAAAGACAACTAAGAAACCTGAGAATCTATATTTCTGTGTATTCAGCCTTCCTATGGACCTTGGGGCAGATGTTTCTAATTAAGGATTCTATTTTCTGAGTGCAATTAATAATACCCAGTTATAATCTGGTCACAGTTTAAGGCATTCTCATGAAAATTTATGAGAAACTTGAGCGTGAGGGTAAACCTAGGTTATGTCACATTTTACTTTCTAAGAGTAAAACAGGTAGGTTGTTTGCATTCCAGTCACACTTTAATATTTAAAGAATGGATGAAAAAGCATATTCTATTAACATCTCCCCCATCATAGAAGTTCAGAAACACAAACCATACTAAAATAATGATTATGCCCAGAAACTTAATTCAAAAGCAGGATTTTTTTTAAAAAAGTATCCAGCTGAACAGAAATTAGTTATAATGTTCAAGCATCTTTTGTTGTATGTGCCAAATAGGGGCCTCTATGGGTTCAGGTTTAATTAGACCCGATCCTACCTTACTGCAAATCTGCCTTAATTGCAATGGGATTTCTGGCTCTCTTAATGGATGATGAACCTTTCTGTGCCCTGAATATGTCCTTTGACCTCAAACAGAACCCAAAGCATTAACCACAAGACTGTAAATATGGAGAATTAAAAGACTCGCACGTTTTGTGGTCCTAGAAGATACTCATATAATTATTTTCATATTTTTTCAACACCAACTTTAAAAACAGAAATTTGTATTTACCTTGCTTATTTCTTTTTTAGTAAGAATGATTGAAGCAGTAAATTCAGAGTTTTGATAAAATACAGATATGCAAATAAAATATGGTTCAAAGAAAACTATTTTTTTGTCAGATACATATCTTTGTATACACACTGAGTCAAAGCAGGTAACAGAGATGGCTTTAGGTTATCTTATGTTGCTTATATTTAAGCAGCTCTGCATCCCTCCAGGAGATTTTATAAACCTTATCTCACTTGGTCCCGGTATCGACTTGAAGAGCTAGGTATTATTTTTATTCTCATTTTACAAATAGAGAAAACCAAACCACACACATGCTCCACCTGGAGCAAGCTCCACTTTGATCTGTTTTATACATGGGCCTATGTGAAGTATTTTGTTTGAACAAAAAGACGATGGCAGAATAGTTTGAAAAGCACTCACTGATACCTGGCTTCTCTCTCTCTATAGTTAGATTCTCTAGAGTTGTATCGTTTCTATTTTCAGTAGAGGGTAATTTAAATTCATTGAAAACACAACTTTTCTAAAATACAGTTAGTAGTTCTAGAATACCCCTTTGGGCTTAAAAACATTTAAAAAAATATATGTTTTTATTGCCCACATTTAAATTGCTTTTAAACATTTTTTTTATTTAAATAACTTTGATTCAAATAAACCTAGAAATATATCCATAGTAGCCAAAAATTTCTGAAATAAATCTTAAGAAGTAGATAAAAAATTATCCACACTTTTAAATGATCCCTAATGAATATTAGGTAGCAAATATGTACCTGTTGATAATGGAAGGACTTGCCATAGTTTCACAGTCTAAATTATAGAAATTTATTCTTCAAGGTAATAGAATTTTATAATACACAATATTCAGTTTTCAAATTGAAACTAATAGATGTGTTCCAAATTTGAATTGATAAATAATGTACACAGTTGGTTCTATTTAGGCGTACATACTTTGCATTGATTGTAGCTCTTAAATGGCTATGTGCTAGTTTGAATTGATGCCAGTGATTGCTGGGTTAATAAATACATGAGTCTTTAAGAATTTTGAGATACACAAAAAAATTAAGAAACATAAACAACACCGAAAAGCTAGTTGAAACTTGCATAGGTGAATCAGAAAAGATACTGTCGACTGTGTTTTTGTGTGTGAAATAATGGACCATAACATAGTCTGTCCCAAAACTTTTGTAGTGACCCAGTAGCAGAATTTGTCAGTGTGGGGGATTGAATGGGAATCAGTTTAATGTGGGATAAGGCTGGTCCACAGTATAACTATGTTTCACTATGAAAAAGTGACTCAGTTTCTTTTCCTTGACTAACGCGTTCCTCTGTGAGCAGAGACCACCTGATCTTGACCACTTCCTGCAGTTTGAGAACTTTCTTTCAGTGCACCACCTTGTGTTGACATTTTGAACTTCTCTCAAGTGTGGGTAAACAAGGAGCGTGGACTACTCTGCAAAAATAAATCTGAAAGTACACAAATGCTTGCCTCAGAATTAAACCGATTTACATCTTATATCCTGAATACGCCTTGAAGCTTTCAGTAAAAATAAGCAAAAGATAAAAAAAATCGTTATTTTTAAATAAGTTAATTTTTTCTTTTTTCTTTCTTTCTTTTTTTTTTAGAGATGAGTTTCGCTTGCTGAAGTATTTTATTCCATTTTACTTCCCTTGTTTAACAATTTGGTACCAGAAAAGTGGTTTCTCTGGTTATGTTTCCCAGAATGTGTGTGTGTACATATGTGTGCACATCCATCTGCACACACACATACGTGCAAACGTAGATACATACATATTTAGATGATCACAAAGTAAGTGTGATTGGTTATTCAAGGTTCAGATGAAAGTCAATCACACCTCATTTTACTAAACGAGCCATATTATTATTTAGCTTTGAGGCTGATAGAGTTTAGTCTCATAAAAGTGATGGTTATTCGACAAGAGCGTTATTAAAAACGAAATGCCTTCTGTGTCACTATTTGTTTCCTCAGCGTACTTTGGGCAACCGGTCATGAATAATTTCCTAGAGCTCTTTATGATATTCAAAGCTTATCTTCTGCTTGGATTTTTGTTTCTATACAGTTCTCATTGTATTCAAACACCAATACAGCATTTGGCGCTATAGTAAATACGCAGTAAATGGTTGCTACTCTGATTTCAGATCATGCCACACTCTCAGCCCCAGAAAGGGAACAAATTTAATATTCCCAAGGGAAATCGAGGGTGAGACCTGTACGCACATAGATACACACAAATAACAGAAGAAGGTTAATGCTGAAGTACCAAGAGTGGTAGGAATTTTATAATATATAATATTATAATTCTCATTTCCGATATGAAAGATGTTCAGAATGAGGCTGTGCTTTCCTACTGGTTAACCAGCGGACCAAGTTGTCCTCGGAAAGAAGGCAGCGCAGGAGTGGTGGCACTCACAGATGCCTTTGTCCGCTGTGCAGAGGCGCTGTGGATCGCCTCGTGCTAGGCTTCGTCAGCTACCTAATGCATTGTAACTCGGGAGATAAGATAAATCAAAAGGATGACACTGTATTAGATTTGAAAGATGAGAGCTCTTCCGAAGTAATTGCAGAGTGTATATTTCAGAGCTATTGACTTCAGGAGGTTATTGAAGTCAAAAGTCTTTGCAACCAAACTAATCTTTCAAGAGATGGGTAGCAAGTAAGCAGGATCACGCTTTTTTTCCTCCAAAGGAAATTTCCTGGGAAAAGGTGGAATTCTCCCTCGTACATTTGAACCATACCATTTTTGTGTTTAATCTCGTCTTTCATTATATCACCAGCTTTGGTATTTATTTTAAATGCAGCTCACGTGCAAGTGTATATTAAGCAGGAGAGACAGATTTTCTATTCAAGGATATTTTCATCGGTTGCTAAATTGTTTTGAGCGCAAGGGCCTGAAACTAACTGAAATGGGTCATTTCTGATGCTCATTGTTGCCGGAACTTAAGAATTCATTCTTTATTAAGTAAAATAGTATGATTTCCTTTTTATAAAACGTCCAAAACTTTGCATTTTCTATTTGTTATGGGAAATGTTATAAATTAAGTTTAGGAATGGAGAGAAGGCAAGAATGTTGGAATTGATTCCTCTGTCTTTTGCAGCCTACTGTGTGTGAACGGGAGCTGTGTGTATTTGCTTTCCAAACCCTGGGAGTAATGAACGAAGCTGCTGATGAAATAGCAACTGGAGCTCAGGTAGTTTATGCGACACTTCATTGTTTCACATTTTGATTTGAAAAATTTGTTCCAGTCCATTGGTTAACTTTACCCTGCTGTTCCTTGGGGAAATTTTTTGGTAGTTTCTTATTAAAAGGAAAGCTAGCATTTGGTATTTTTTTAGATTTCAACTAAATTTTCTCTCCTCATTTAATGTACGTTTTGCCATTTTGCAATTGCCAAGGGGAGAAATTAGACCAGCTTCTACTGCATGAAAAAGAAATGTAATTCTTTCTTCCATGGCGAAGTCGAGATATTGAAACCCTCCTACATGCTTGATGTAAACTGTATTTGTAAAGGCATACTACCATATGATGGGAGCCAATTTATTTCGAAAACTTAGGTGAAACATAATAGGCAGAGCATATAATAAAAAGATAGTATTCAGTTTTACAGAAGCAGTGTGCATGAGATTGTAGGAAAAGGAATTCTGTCAACATTGCAGTGTTTTTTTCACTTAGCCTGACCAAACTACCAATTCATCTATAAGAAAAAAGTGGAGAAAACTTTTTAAAAAGTTAATGAATGTTAACTAAGAGAGGCTATACCAACCATATCTGGAAGCATCTGGAATGGTACAATGTTTTAACATAATACGGTATTGGCAATAAGTGGAATGGCAGCTAACCACAGTATGGATCAAATTACAAGCAAATTCATTACACAAGGTGGACAGAAAGTTCATGTACGGTTTAAAATAGTTTAACATAGTAAATTGCACACGCACTTTATGTCCACCCTGTATGTTAGAGTAGGTATCGTACCTTCCCTTACTAAAGAACTATAGGTGGAAACAAATAACCTGCAATGGGTGGGACTTGAGTTCAGCTCTTTACCTTTCTAATTGTTACTGGAATTTCAGAATTTATCCTTAAATTTGCATGGAAAAACAGATTTCAATGGCAGCTTATTGAATACAGACCAGAGGACAGTAGAACTGAGTGTGCACAGTGCATCAGGTGTTTGCATTTATGCAGTTTATAAATCGTAGAGGGAAATATGAACAGCTTTCTATGAACATGCATGCTTCAGTTTTTATTTGAAACAAGTGAACACTAAAGTATGAGAGAATTTCACAATCATAATTACATAAAAACTCAAAAAACTGAGGAAAAAGTGAAGAGTGTAACAGATTTAATAGAGGAAAAGATGCAAATTCATAAAACATGGACGTATAGTTCAGTAAAGGGACATAAGAAAATGTCAACAGGAAGCCAGGAATTCCCAGCCTCTTGTTTATAAAATTCACAAAGGCAGATAGGAAAAATGACCATGCAACAGACATATTGTCGTTCTTTCAACAAGTATGGAATGTCTACTGTGTAGTCGGTGTTACCCCAGAGGAAGGTATAAGAGTTCATTAAGATAGATGACAGCCTAGACCTTATGGATTTACATGTCCCCGAACTTCATTATTTTACTGATTAACGTGTGATGCATTTACTTGATGATATGATAAGGCCAATATTTTGTATATAATTTGATTACAAATAAAAATAATTCAAACAGTAGAGAATTAGTCTTATGTGGCATGGAAAAAATTATTCCATGACTAATACCAATTTAAAAAGTACACCTTGATATGACTCCTACACAAATTTGTGTGTTTATGGCACTAAGAATCCCCAAAACTAAGAAAATAACTAATATATACTTAGAGGATTATGTGGAGATTATTTTTATTTTTTTTTCATCATTTGAAAGTATTACTGTTAAAAAAAAAAAAAAGACACAAATATATGTGCTATTTATAGCTATGTACAAATAAGTAATATCTTACAAGGGGTGCTGTATGTGTGTGAATATACATACCTGTATATTTACAAGTATGTATGTATGTATGTATGTATTTGCATATATCTTAAAATTTCTTCAAGTAATCAACTTACAGTTTGATGATTTTACTGGGTATGAATTTCTTTTCAAGCAACAAAATTTAAAGCTAGAAATAAATTATTGATTAGAGGGAAGCATGCTAGCAGTAAAGTAGGTTGATAAAAATAATAGGTGGCCTTTTCTCCTTGTAATAGTTATATCTCTAAAAATAATGGTTCTCAAATAAAAATAAATATTAAACTGTACATGTATAATAACAGTTAATAGAGCACAAATGTTTGGTCAACTTAATTTAGTGATTTAGCTCTAAAGATCAGATAACTCAGTGACTTCTTCTCCAAAGACAATATTCTTTTCACTACTTTATGTTTTTAAAGCAATTCCCCTGCATTCTCGTCGTAATCTCCTTTTTCTAAACAGAAGAAAACTCCGCCTCATTTGTTTCATTGTGTCAGTTGACCCCTGAATTTTAAATAGAGTTCTGGGGGCTGCAATGACATTGCTCGGGACCAGTGCAGGAGACTTGCCTGGGATGATAACAGTGTCCTGTGGTTCAAGCAGCCACCATTCCAGGCCTCCAGCTATTGCTTTAAGCAGAACAGTTCCATTTTATTTATTTATTGTGCTCACATGGAAGATTTTTTAAAAGATTACTATGCATTGTTTGACAACCACTGGTTTACAATTCTGAGCCCACTGTCTTTTTCTTACTGCACTGTGTATTGGGCAGCTACCCCGGCAGGTGCTTTTTTCACCCATGTGAACCTCCTCTCAGTAAAATGCTAATGATTGAATTTATCTCATTAGCTGAGTCCTGAGGCCTTTCATACCTGAAAGTGGGGGGAGGGGCATGGGGTTGCTCTACCAGTTGAATTGCAAGTAATACCATGTCCTTCGGAGGCACCTGATTCAGTAAACCCACAGACCTTTCATCTTCGCTTGTATATGGTACAAGTGCTTGCTTGAATTTAATATTTCTTTGCATTCCTGCCTTAAGTATCTTAGTTATCCTCCAAATTGCCTGTTCAATCATATTATTCAGTCTAAAGAGAATAAATGTTTATCACTTGTGTGTGTAGTATTTATCATATATGCTAAGGTACTAGTTAGAATATTTAATTTTTATTTATTTATTTTTTGGCCAAGGCTGGGTTTGAACCCGCCACCTCCGGCATATGGGGCCAGCGCCCTACTCCTTTGAGCCACAGGAGCTGCCCAAGAATATTTAATTTTTAAATACTGGAATTGGGGAAATAAGTGATTTGGGCTAATGGTAGTTACATGTTGTCTTTTACTTCTTAAAGTGGATGTTCTACTCCGTGAAATATTGAGAAAAATTGAGATTTGTATACTGAATACAAATCCAGATAGTATTATATAAACTTTTTCTTTTTTTTTGAGCCAGAGTCTCACTATGTCATCCTTGGTAGAATTCTGTGGTGTCACAGCTCACAGCAACCTCCAACTCTTGGAATTACACGATTCTCTTGCCTCAGCCTCCCAAGTAGCTGAGAGTACAGGTGCCCACTACAACGCCCAACTATTTTTTTTATTATAGTTGTCATTATTGTTTAGCAGACCCAGGCCAGGTTTGAACCTGCCTGCCTGGTGTATGAGGCTAGTGCCCTAATCACTGATCTATGGGTGCCAATAAACTTTTTCTTAATTAAAAACTCTAATTTCAGGCCTAGCATGGTGGCTCACATCTGTAATCCTAGCACTCTGGGAGGCTGAGGTAGATGGATTGCCTGAGCTCAGGAGTACAGAGACCAGCCTGAGCTAGAGCAATGCCCCCATCTCTAGAAATAGCTGCGTGTTGTGTCAAGTGCCTATAGTCTCAGCTACTTGGGAGGCTGTGGCAATGGAGTGAATCGCTTGAGCCCAAGAGTTTGTGGTTGCTGTAAGCTGT
>CAUYQV010119329.1:0-74200 GCA_963574575.1 Galagoides demidoff
AAAAAATAACCATTTAATTTTTTTTTGGCGGTTACAAACCTGGCCCCCACAAAAAAAAAAAAAAAAAAAAAAAAAAAAAAAGAAGAAGAAGAAAAAGATACATTTAATCCCCATGGAAGAACTTGCCAAATATAAGAACCATACCAGATTAACTAAAGAAAAAAAATTAAAAATACATAAGAAAATCTAGAATCGTCTGAGAAAGTTTTTAGACCTAATAGTGAAAGAACTCACCTCCAAGTTAGAACAGAGTTGATGGAACAACCTCTGAAATGAACCTCAAAGTAAGTATAATAAAAGTTACAAAAGTAAATTGGTAAATAATATTCATGAAGTGAGAATACAAATATGCAGCAAAGCATTACAATGGCAAAGAAAACTTCTTTTTTGCTTTCTATGTTCAATTATAGACATGAGAGAGTCTTCCAGAAGAGAGCCTGTTATGAGACAAGGGCAGGGCGAGGAGCTGTAACAGAGGACTAGGGGCAGCCTCAGAGGGGAGAGAATGGAAAGAGAAGCACGTTACCCATATTCAAGTCAAAAGTGGACCAGAATTTTCAGAAATGAAGAAAGACATGAAACACTCCCCATCAAACAATAGAAAATGCCTGTTCACGTCATACATACACAAAATATTGAAAACACACAAGTAAAGACTATTATCAAAAAAGCGTAGAATGAGAAGTAAAACAGCAATTTAAAATATGATAATAGAATTTCCAATAAAGTTTAAAACTTTGATCAAATCAACGCTTTAATAGAAATTTAAAAATTAAGAAAGTTGACATAAAAAACAAACATTACTAACATGAAAATCATGCAAAAACGGGTATGCAAAAATCAACCGATGGAAGATTTTAATCCGATTGTAGAAATGGGGAAGTTGGTACACATATTTTTCAGGGGATAAGTTTATCTGGTTTTTAAGCTAAGTGCTTCCTGTTACTGTCAGCTGTGTGTATCTCTCACTAAATTTACCTCTGGTGTTGCAACAATTGAAAATGGGACTTCCTTTTGTGTTTCTTTCTTGCAGCCCAGACCAAGGAAGTTTAGAACCTGGAAGAATTTTCTGACCTTTCAGCTCAGTATCTAAACTAATCTAAACTAATGTAGAAGAAGATACAATTTATTTTGGGTACTTGATCTCTTATTCTGAAACTTACTGTAAGGTGATCTATGCTGCCTTCATACTGAGGGCTGGTTGGTGAAGTTTGCAGCCCCCTACTTGGCCGGCATCTGTGCTCTCCCAGTACGGAGCCTCCAACATTCTGTGCTTCCTATCACATCATCGATTAAAACGTATCATTAATCTAATTCCATGCTCTAAATGGCTTTATGTACAATAATAATTATAAACTTCCAACGCACAGCAGAAGCTTCAGATATCAAAATGTGTTTTCAGAAAACAGTTGAACTTTCACAGATGTTTAATTATTTTCTTAATTTTATAATGCTTCTTTAATATTTCTCATAAATCAATAAGATGATTAACAATTCAAGAGAAAACCAGGCAAAGACGGGAGCACAGAGTTCACAAAGAAATACAAGCCACTAGTAACTACATTCAAAGAAATTAAATCTCATGGACAATTTTCAATAATGAACACTAAACAATATTCAGATAAACTTTTTTGTCTAGATGCACTAAAGAAATAGATTTCATATACAGTTGGAGGCACAGAAATTGGTGTATTCTGTTTAGAAGATTATTTTGCAGTTTTTGTCCAAATTAAAATATCTTTGACCAGGCAGTTTTAATTATAGGAGTTTATCTAACAAAATTACTCAAACACTTGTCCAAAGGAAGTTCAGTACAGCTTTGTAATAACTTGAAAGGGATTTTAATCTCATTGAAGGGCTTGTAATTAGACAAATTATGGTCAATTTAAACAATGGACTATTACCTTAGCCATTACAAAGAAGAATGCCTGGGCATGGCCTGGTGACTCACTCCTACAATCTCAGAACTTTGGGAGGCTGAGATGGGACAATCGCTTGAGCCTAGGAGTTTGAGGTTGCAATAAGCTAGAATGTGACTGCTCTCTAGCTTGGGTAACAGAACAAGACCCTGTCTCAAACCAATAAAAAAAATGGCAACCCGCCCCCCCAAAATGTGTCACTGTATCTATAAGTGGTAAGGAATAAGAGAGTTTAGAAGTGATGGAAGTAGTATTTCTCCTTTCATCATAAGAAAGTTTTACAGCTATCTTAAGAAAGCTACAATCCAAATGGAGCCCTAGACTTCGGGGAAAAGGGAGGGTGGGACGGGAAGGGGGAGGATGGGTGAAGAGAATGATATTGTGGGGATCACGCCTATAATTTATCCTATTAGGGTACATGTGAATTTGTCTAAAGGTTGAATATAAATGTCTTAACACAACAATTATGAGCAAGACATGATGGCTATGTTAGCCAGTTGGATGAGAGTTTTCCAAACTGCATATGGAAGCAACACACTGTATCCTATGATAGAATTAATGTACACAATTATGATCTAATTTATAAAAATGGAAAAAAAATGATTCTTTTCTCTAACATCATAGAGTAAATAAAATTTATAAAGAAAAAATTAAAACTGGGAATAAAAAATGATTATTTTAAAAGCTTAAAAAAAAAAGAAAATTAAACCAAGGAAAATCACTGGAGAAGGGGCAGAAGAAGAGGAGATATTTCAACAAAGACCTGAAAGAAATGAGGGAGTAAGCCACGCTAATATTTGGTAAGAAAGGTCAAGCCAGGACGTACAAAAGCCCTGGGCAGAAACATGTGAATAGTCAAAGACGGTCCAGGAGGTCATGAAGGTTGGAATGTCATGACTCTTAGGAGATGAGGTCAGAGCGAAAGTCCATAGCATATTGCATGTGAAGGTCCTAGTAAGATTGCATTTTGCTCCGTAGAAATGAAAAACTATGGACAATCATAAACCAGGTAATAACAAGATCAATTATATGTGTTCTTTATATATTGCTTAACTTTTTCATAATAAAATGCATTTTTTGCCAGATGTGGTGGCTCATGCTGTTAATGCTAGTATTCTGGGAGCATGAGGTGGGTGGATTCCCTGAGCTCAGGAGCTCAAAACCAGCCTGACCAAGAGCAAGATCGATCCCATCTCTTCCAATAAAATAGAAAAAGTAGCCAGGCATTGTGGTGGCTCCAGCTACTCAGGAGTCTGCGGCAGTAGGATCTCTTGAGCCCAAGAGTTTGAGGTTACTGTGAGCTATGATAGTACAGCACTCTAACCAGGGCAACAGAGTGAGACTATGTCTCAAAGACAGAACAAAAAAAGTATAATTTTCCCACAGTCAATGTAAAGGGAGAAATGCACAGGCATAAATAAGTATGGTAGGTAAGGAGGAAGAGGGTTGATAATTAATCCCCCCAAACTTTAAACCATTAACAATGTTTAACACCTTAATTTGACTCTATACCATTACATCGTGTTAATATACTAGAATCTGATAAATGTTTGCTTGATTTTTAATTTTTTACTGAAGAAATATTCCGTACAAAATCCTTGTTTTCAAGGAATTTACATACTAGTTACAGAAGCAGACACTAAACAGAAAATTAAATAAATAACGTATCAAGCAATGACATATATGGTGAAGAAAATAGAACAGGTTAAGTGTAGAGAATGAAGAGCAGAGATACAGAAAGTGGTGGGAAAGTGCAATGTTATAGAGGATGGTCAGGGTACAGATGCCCAGTCAAGGCCTCTTTCATTCAAAGTGGCATCAAAGCAGAGACCTCGAAGGAATCACAAAGACAGACATGCAGATATTTGTGGGAACAGTATTCCAGGCAGATGAAACAGAAAATGCTAAGACACCAGGATTGTTTCTGGTGCCCATTTTTTTACATCTTCCAACACTGAGTTGTTTTTTGTTTTTTTTTCATATTGGCCAGTTTATTAACTTTATAAAAGTTTTAATATGGCTTTATTTTGCCTTCCCTTTTACTGGCGAGTAAACTTTTGAGCCACAACTAGAAAAATGTTCTAGGAGATTTTTTTCTTTAGTAGGAAAGGCAATAAATTCACTAAACAAATACACATGCATGCACCAAAATGGAAAAAGGATGTGAACAATTTTTTTAGGTATGTTTTGTTCAGCTGTTTAAAAATCATAGAAGCCATATGTATTTGCAGTGCTAGGAGACATTTTTATGGCACATTTCATCTTAAAAAGAGGTTGAAAACATCCAAGATTCATTGGTCATTTATCATATGCCATGGATTGTGCTAGAATCACGCAAACCAATATGGCAACCACTAGTCACATATGCCTATTTAAATATAATTAAAATTAAATAAAATTACAAATTCACTTCCTCAGTCAGCCTAGCCACATTTCACACACTCAATAATTACAACTGGCTAATATTGCAAAATGATTCCATCACTACAAAAAGATCTATAGTAATCATTTTCATATTCTCAACAACCATAAAGCATAGCTATTGGTATTATGCTTTATTTATAAGTGAAGAAAATTAGACTGAGAGATTACATCACTTGCCTAATTTATATTATATACCCAGTGGAATTGAGATAATAAATCTACCTGTATTTTCTCAGAGATAAAAGGTCAATACCCAGTTACTCAAACTTACTGAATTTTGCCTGAATACAGGAATTTTACTGCTATGAAACAGAGTAATGAGAGCCTTTCAGATATGCTATAAGATCCCTTCTAATTTTGCTTTATGCTGTTTCAACTCCAGCATAAAAATCTGCCTTGAGGAATGCAAAATTTACAGTGAAATGTTGTCCTAATAAATGAAAAAGGTGATTATGCTTTATTAGTCTATTATAATGTAGCATTAAATGAAGGCAACATCATACTTTATAGGATGTGTTTTATCTGTACATACTTGTGGATTTTTGAGTTATAAACTGGTAATGTCTTCTCTGGATTTTTCTAGTGACATGACAGATTTATAGCTAGAAACAGATGTTCCATGCTCATAATGGCTATAAAGAAGTTAGGGGTCCAGCAGAATTGCTTAATTCTCTCTTTAGAGAGAGTATCGTATCCTTTGTTATTAGCTATAGGCATGAGCCCATGCTCTTTGATTTAAATTAATCCTCTTTCTTGCTGACAATCTATACCAATTTCTAACACTGGACTAGCCCATCTATGTCTACTCCAGAACTTTTTTACATGGTAATGTTTAACCTCTTTCTAGCCACACCCCAATCTCAAAGACTCACTTTAAAGATTCACTTGTGGCTCAGCGCCTGTGGCTCAATCGGCTAAGGCGCCAGCCACATACACCTAAGGTGGCGGGTTGGAATCCCCAGCTCGGGCCCGCC
Source organism: Galagoides demidoff (assembly GCA_963574575.1). Lineage (NCBI taxonomy): Eukaryota > Metazoa > Chordata > Mammalia > Primates > Galagidae > Galagoides > Galagoides demidoff. The sequence continues at coordinate 5,318 of CAUYQV010119329.1, forward strand.
AAACAACAATGATGGCTGCAACCAAAAAATGGCCGACGTTGTGGCGGGCGCCTGTGGTCCCAGCTACTTGGGAGGCAGAGGCAGGAGACTCACTTGAGCCCAGGAGTTGGAGGTTGCTGTGAGCTGTGATGCCATGGCACTCTACCATCTCAAAAAAAATAAAAAAATAAAGATTCACTTGTTAAAAAGTTAATATGTTTCTGTACTCCAAGTGGTGATTAGGTTTATGTTATAGAGAAAAGTGATATGAATATATAAAATTTAAATCCAAAAAATATCTGATAAATCAGAGTGTTTCCAACAGATTACTGTAGATTGGTAATTTTTTTTTTATCCTAGATTATATTCACCAAGTAGATGTGGACACTCCCCCATCTTTTGTTTGAGTTGTGGAAAACCTGTTTCTTCTAGAGTCATCTTCTCAGGAAGAAACAGGTTTTTCTAACTTCTCAGCAAGTTAGACCTAGTGTGCTGGAATTATACAGCAAGGATGCTGTGAGAAATAGAAATTTTCTGCTATCAAGAAATTGTTCAAATTGAAAACCCTAGGGTTCTTCTGACTAATGTTTAACATTTAATTTACCTTTTCCAGAAAATAAATATTAAGTATAAGGCCTGGTGGGCAGGACAGATGTAAACACAAACACAATTCAGACTGTGCCAGGGGCAGGACAGATGTAAACACAAATACACTCCAGACTCTGCCTTTAAGATGACCACAATCTGACATGATAGATAAATAGTATGAATTCAGAAAACTGTAGTTAGGTAATGGAAATCACTCCCCATTCAGTGATGAGATATAGATTTATTAAGGTTATGTTGATGATTGTCCTTGGAGGATGGGAATGATTTTCACAGGACACAATAAGGAAAGAATATTTTACAGGGTAAAGGGGCAGGAAAGCTTAACCATAGCAAGTAGGTGGACATGGCTATCATATAAGGTGGGTCAATTGAAATAGTGGGAATCAAGCTGAAAGTTGATTTGAACAGGCAGACCTCAGGTACATGGAAGAGATAACGTTGGTTGCCTGCCCTCTTCTGCATAACCAAGTAATTTTTAATCCTACCTTCAGATCTGAGGCTAAAGTCTCAGCACGGTACACTGCTCCTGAATCCTTCTTCCTCCATCCCCATTAGTAGGAGTTAGTTTAGAAGAAACTCATGACCAATTAAATGAGAGGGTTGGTTGTGTGCTTTGGGCACTGGCCAATGTCACAAAAGAAATGGTCCTTCTTCCAATGTTGGATCTGCATGGGATACTTGAAATTTCTACTACTGTTTTGTCATCAACAAGAAGATGAAGCTGGCTCAGTGCCTGTGGCTCAACTGGCTAAGGTGCCAGCCACATACACCTAAGGTGGCTGGTCGAATCCAGCCCGGACCCGCCAAACAACAATGATGGCTGCGACCAAAAAATAGCCAGGCATGTGGTGGGCGCCTGTGGTCCCAGCTACTTGGGAGGCGGAGGCAGGAGACTCCCTTGAGCCCAGGAGGTGGAAGTTGCTGTGAGCTGTAATGCCACGGCACTCTACCCAGGGGGACAGCTTGAGGCTCTGTCTCAAAAAAAAAAAAAAAAAAAAAAGAAGAAGAAGATGAAGCCAATGAGAGAAGGAGAACAAAGACTCAAAAGAAGTGCTATGTAGCAACAGTAGGAGCTTACTGTTACTTTCTTGATATCAGAGATATGATAAGTCCCAATACACCTAGAATTGGATTTTGTATTTTTTGCATTTTAAGGCACCTTAACAGATACACTCAAGCTGAGGAATGGAAATGTATCTGTATCAGAGCAGACAATGAGAAACCACGGATATTTAGAGAAGTATAAGATTAACCTGAGCACAGTGTGTGAGATGGGTTAAGTTGGGAAGAAAGTGGAGAGAAGAAATTGGTTAAAAGATGGCCAATGCAATTCTAAACAAGGGTGGGGCCACAGTGAAGACAGCTTTGAATAGATATGAGACAAGGTTGAAATCAAAGCAAACCAGTAAGAGCATTTGCAGATGGGGGTAGGGGGAAAATAGCCAAAAGAGAAAGAAAGAGGACATTAAACCTAAAAATAAACATGTCCTTGGCCACTTCTCACCCAGATTGACTATCAGGAGCCACAGTCTATATGGATTCCCGCGGATTTCTGCAATCAGTTGCATTTAACAGCAGCCCCCCTTAACAACACACCTCCCTACCTCCTTCCTGATGCTCCCCACTGTGCTTCCCAGAATTGTACCCTCTAGTAGAGCAGTAATAAAGAAAAGCTTTGGCCACGGGCTCGGTCTTCAGCGGGACCCAAAACTAAGACACTTTCCCAAAATGAAAGTTGAGCCAAATAAAATTAAATGACCTTTCACATTTAAAAGTCTGTGGTTCTCATAAACAAAATCATGTGCTTTCTAAAAGCAACTGGCCCCCAGAGGAGATAAGATTTCCCCTCTCTAGAGTGTTATCAGAAGTTAAATCCTATGATTCCAGAGCAACAAGGGGCCTCCCAAGTTTCTCTACTTCACTTCTATTTTGTTGAGTTTAATGCTTTTGGATGTCCCTGTGTTGCTGGGCTTAGTCTTGAAAATGGCTTTTCTTTCTTTCTTTCTTTTTTTTTTTTTTTTTGCAGTTTTTGGCCAGGAGCTGGGTTCCAACCTGCCACCTCCGGTATATGGGGCCTACACCCTACTCCTTTGAGTCATAGGCACTGCCCCAAAATGACTTTTCTCTCCTAGAACATTTCATTCTGATATTTTTGTTGTGTTAGAATATGTCCTACAGTTAGAATTCTAGCATATTCTCAAGAGATGCCTCAAAAAACACGTTCTAATGTCCAACTGCAATGCTGATAATATTTAATGTGAATATATGTGAAGATGAAAGAAAATAACACTGAAATCTCCCAGGTAGGGGGCACAGGCGACAGAACAGTCATGGACATGGCCAGTGTTCTCATAGCACATGAACCTTTCACTATTGGACCTACAGCCCTCCCAAGCACTGTCTGGTCATGTGGGCACCTGAGGCGAGCCCAGAACTCAGCCAACACAAAGGGAAAGCTCAGACCTCAACTCGGGCGAGAAACTGTGAACAGCACGTGTAATTCTTTGCCAGTTACATAGGAACTATCTGTAGGGTTATAAATGCTCAGAAACAAAATGTATCCCTGAATAAATTAAACCTCGGAGGAAAAACACATAAAGAAGCAGCAGGACTTCAAGCATCAAAGGCAGCAAACATGGGGGGTAGTTTTTTCCCTTTAACTTCAGAGATGTCCCATCCAACCTAATAATGAAACCATTTGACTTAAAATAAATTGATTTATAGCACTTTTCACCTGCTCCAGTTTTCGGCTGCCTTTATAGTAGTCACTGAAAACGGTTTCACTCTCAGTTTTCCAAAATGCCTATAAAAGGCACTCAATTCACTCATTTAGAATTAAAGAATAATGTTCTCATCTCTGGCATTTAGTGAACAGCTTTCCAGACAGTGGAGACAAACCCCAGCATGTTCAAGAGGGCTGGCTTACCTGGGCAACTCCCATATCTCTGGTCTCTTTGCCATGGGGGACATTTGGCTGAGCGGACGAGGGACATTATTAGGTTCTGTAGTAAGAGCCTTCCCTTTTTCTTCTTTAAAAATTTGTCTTCCCTATGTAAAAGATGTCCTATTCTTGTCCCTTTCTGATTAAGGATCTGGTAAGGATCTGTCACAGTGACATAAGTCTGTGATCAGATAGTCTCATGGTACTTCCTGCTAATACTAATGTATTGGCAATGGGTAATTCATTACCTTTCCCAGGGATGCAGTTATGCGTCCTTTAACAACAGGGACAAATTCTAAGAAATGCATCACTAGGTGACTTCGTCACGGTGTCAACATCATAGAGTGTCCTTCTGCAGACCTAGGTGGTACAGCCTACTACATACCTAGGTTGTATCGTATTACCTAGGCTACCAGTCTGCACAGCATGTTGCTATGTGAACACCGTTGGCCATTGTAAATATAGTAAGTATTTGTGCATCTAAACATACCCAAAGTAGAGTAAAACTATAGCATAAAAGATAAACATGGTATGCTTGTGTAAGTCGTTCACCATGAATAGAATTTGCAGGACTGGAAGCTGCTCCCCGTGAGCCAGTGCCTGGATGGTGAGGAAATGCCAAGGCCTAGACCAGAGGTTCTCAACCTTCCTAATGCAGCGACCCTTTAATACAGTTCCTCATGCTGTGGTGACCCCCAACCATAAAATTATTTTCATTGCTGCTTCATAACTGTAATTTTGCTACTGTTATAAATTATAATATCAATATCTGATATGCAGGATGTATTTTCATTGTTACAAAGGGGTCGTGACCCACAGCTTGAGAACCACTGGTCTAGAGCATCACTGTGCCCTTATATTGGCTTTAAAAACACTGTACCCATAAGCCGCGCTAAATTTATAAAAAAAAAAAAATGTATATTTTTCTTTCTCCAATAATAAAGTAGCTTTAGCTTACTCTAATTTTGTAATATATAAGCTTTTAAATTTTAACTTTTTACTTGTAATAACATTTAATTTAAAACCCACATTGTACTGCTGCAAAAATTATTTTTTATATCCTTTTTCTATAAGCTTTTCTCTAATTTTTTTTAACTTCTTTGTTACAAACTAAGACATAAACGCACACATTAGCTGAGACCTAAAGGGTCAGAATCATCAATACCACTGTTTTCCACCTTTTATATCTTGTCCTATGAGAAGGTTTCCAGGAACAGTGACAGGCATGGAGCTGTGGTCTCCTGCCATAATCATGCCTTCTAGAATACTTCTCGAAGGACCTGCCTGAAGCTGTGTTACAGTTAACTTTCTTTTCATATGTAGAAGGAGTACACTCTAAAATAACAATAGAAATTATTGCCTAATAAACACGGTGACCAGCAACATAGTTGATCATCATTAAGAAGCATTATGTACAGTACATAATTGCATTTGCCATACATTTATATGAGGATGCAGTAGGTTTGTTTACACCAGCAAAACCACAAATATGAGTAATGCATTGGCTCTTTACAACTTCACAATGGCTACCACACTAAGCCATAGTAATTTCTTAGCTCCATTATCATCCACGGAACCACCCCCATACGTGCAGTCTGTCCTCGTCCAGCATGGTAGCACATGACTGTATTTGTAAGTTTCTTTCCTTCAATGAGGAAAAACATACTAACTACAGAATTGCAGGCCTGCTAAGTAGTGGAAAGGATTTAGGGCACAACAGAGTATTGCTGCCCTATTCCCCAAAACTAACACCAAGAAGTTATTCTCTCATCCTGTTTTCATGATCAACAGGATTTATTGTGCTGCCTTTTCTGAATGACGAAGATCTGAGGTTTTGCAAAAGAATCACAGAAATAGTCAAAGAAGGAGAAAGTACACCTTGACTCTGCTTTAAGAAGTCTTTTCAGGAAGAAGGGAAATAAAGTGATTTTGCATCCAGCGGCATGCAGTTGTCCTTTTGTTAACAGAACCACCCCATAGGACATCCTTCCTTCCTTGTGCTACTTCCCTTGTGGGCTACGAGGAAGAAGAAAGCCAAGTTATAGAGATCTAGGCTAACAGGAGGTCAGAATCTGAAAAGGTCTGAACAAGGGTTCTGAGATGAGCCGAAGTCACTAACAAATTATAAAGAGAAAGTGGGTCTTGGTTTCAAGCCACCAGTGGATACCTTCAGTCAGGGAATGAATATTTAACACTTATTTAGACCTTATGGACTAGGAAATGGGGCCACAGAAACAAGAAGCCAAGATGTTTTGCAGTTGTTCAAAGCCTAGCAGAGAAGCTCATCAGCCCAAGGGCAGAAATGGAGGGAAAAGTGCCCAGGCCCAGGGTAGGTGCAGAGGAGGGCAGGGAGGAACCTGGCCCCTAAAAGCTTTTGCTTTTCACCGAGCCTTAATTTCAAATGAAATGGTCTTGCTATTCCTAACCATTCTGCTGCCCAATTTTACTTACAATTTCAGTTGTATATTCAAAAATGCATCTGGGGTGCAGGGAGTATTTAAAGCTGAGAATAATACTTTTTTTATTACACTTTGGAATTGCCATCTCTCCACTGCCCTTTTCCATTTTAAATCAAATACACTTTACTTTTTAAAGAAAATGTATTTTCCTCCTTTTATCCTGCTGCCTCCCTCTCATTTCACAAAATGTTAACATTCCTTCATTATGTTGCACCGGCTCCAACAAATGTCATCAGAATTGCAAAGTTATTCAGCATCTTGTGACTGCTTTGCAGTATTTACCCAAGGTTCCTTGCAGATCTATTCATGAATAAATTTTGCATGCTCTATAAAGCTAACTGCACTCTCAGATTGCCATTCATAGTTTTATGAGACACTAATTGTGAGTTGATGTTCTCCTGTCACATATATGTCCTTATCGATTCTAGAGTATTTCTTCAGAAAACAGCGAAATGGGAATAAAAGCAGCACAGCATATAAATCAAGTAGTTGCCAGCAATGAGTGACATGCTTAATTGCCGCTGGCCGTGGTCCTTTAAATGCAAGAGATAACCTTTGGTGATTAAAAACATACATGTACATTAATTCTTCCCAACACATATCCTTTCCAACATGCAAGGAAGTCCAACTTGCTTCCCAGTTCTATCAAATTCATGATCCTTTTACTTCTGGTTTAACACTGGTTGACCGTTCAGGTTTTATGTTTAAGCTCAGAGCTAATGCCTCTCTCATCTGCTCTCCTGACTCATGGAAATGACCAGGAGCAGTTGCTAAGTAAGTACAGGACCCATCAGCGTGTCTAACTGGCTTGCTTCCCAGATGCTCCTGCCATCTGTTGGAAATGTAGCCTCGTAGAAACAGAAGGTAGACCAAAAAATGCACTTTTCCTGATGTCTTTTAAAAAGTGTGTTTACCATGCTTTAATAATTAGCCATGTAAACAGCCTTTAAATCATGGCCTCGGATATTAAACTAAGCCCTGCTTTCCCCCCTTGCTGTAGGGAAGCTCTAAATAATGACATATTTAAACAAAGCTTCAATCTCTTTGTCCCCCAGATCCATAAAATGACACTGACCATTAAAACAGTAAGTCATAAATAGCAAAGTACAAGATGAGAGAATAGTTCTTGCAGAAGGACCAGCACAATTCAAAGAGAAGGAATGATAGAAAAGGCAGTCTGTGAGCAAGACAGGAACTATTTTTTCTCCCCATGTGGTACATACATAGCTCTTGGTAGAAATAACTGCTGAAATTTAGTGAGGGCACAGGAGAGTACTCTACTCAGCATCACGCGTATACACTTAATTAATAGGGAATTTTTAGCACTCATCATGTTTTCGGAACTACAGAAGATACAAAGGTCCTGGCATGTCTCCTACTCAGCATATCCTTACACCACACAGTAGAACCTACATCTATAGTTTTCAAAGTTTAGCATGAATCGGCTGCAGAGTTTCTGATTCAGTAGGTCTGGGGAGCCCAAGAATTTACATTTTTAACAACTCCCAAGTGAGGGTGACGCAGCTGTTTTAGACTACACACGTTAAAGGTAAGAAAGTAAGAATTCAGGGAAAGGAGAGACCGATGTAGACCAGGAAGAGAAAGCCTTCGAGGACCATGGAGGGGTACAGCTGACCGGGAAGGAGTGACAGTGGTCTCTAACTGTAGCCTGCCCCTCCATGAAGGAGTGAGTGATAAAGCTGAAGCACTGGGCGCGACCTGACTGGCTCAAAGCCACCGAGCGGGTTGGGCCCCAAACAGGAGCAGGTAAGAAGCTCGGCTGCTTTGTCATGACTCTCATGACTGAAAGCATAGTAATGTGATCCCTGAAATGCTATGGATAGTTCCACTTCATGCAGATATTCCCCGATTTTGAAAACTTTAGAACAATGCATGAAATGGGAGGGAAAAGGCCTCACCTGCAGAAGGCCAGGTCCATGTGGACAGGGGAAGAAGAAATGTCCCGTCCACTTTCCTCTGCCTGGTGAGAGGACGGCTTCAGAGAGGGAATTTTGGAGAGAGGTAGAGAACCTCAAATACGAAAGAGGGAAAATGTATAAATGTAAGAAAAAATGGCATTCTTACAGACCATAGCACGGTCTGTCTTTGAGACTTCCAGGCAATACATGTAACTCTTAGTTGGCCACGAAGGAGGTCAACCCTCCTTCCATCGAGTAACTTCCATCAAGTGTCAAACAGCGGTCTCCAAAGCTGAGAAGTAGAGATAAGAGATTTTTTGCTGTTGGGGAAGGAGCAGCAGGTTACAAGAACGGCAAAAGTTAGGGTCCAGACATGAGGCCTTCAACGAGGGAAAGCAGACAAAAGGTTGATCGTTTCACAAAATATGACGATGAACTGCAACACTCCATCCGTGTTTTTCCATTTATTATATATTTTAGTAAAATATTTGCACTAAGTGTGTTTGCAGGTTATAACAAAACAATAAATAAAACAGAATGCTTCCATGTAATGTATCTCCCAAGTAAAGTCAGAAATACAAAGAAGACATCATGTGAGCCTCAGGGTAGGAACCATGTTTTATTCATTATTAAATCTCTGGCACCTGCATGTCTAGGCCATCTATAATTTAATTAAAGTTCCTTTAGAAAACTTTGCTCTATTTTATCCCTAAGGAGGAAACAAGCAAGGAAGTGAGGCTGCTTTTTGAAAAAGATCAGTAACAGGAGAGAATCAAAGCCCTGAGGGCCAGACAAGGTGCTTGCAGGAGGAATTAAGTAAGAGAAGGCTAAAAGGGAGGAAAGAGGCCAGCAGGATAACCAAGTGGAACCAGCAAGGACACTCAGGTGCCTGGCGCCACCACCTCGAGTCTTCTCCAGAAGCTCTGCTCTTCCCAAACCTTCCAAGGTTCTGCAAGTGTGCGAATTAGACACCTCTTCTCTTAGGATCAACGCCCTTAACCCCGGGAAAGTGACATCTGAGACAGCAGCCTAGAGGTGGCAGAAACTGGTGGGTTCCAAAGCCGAACCCGGGGAACGAGGAGCACAGATGCCAATGGGTTGGCTTCATTTGCCCAGTTTTGTTGTTTCTTTAATGCCTCTCTTAATTTGATTTGTCTTTTTATAGGAAAACTGCAAAAGGGAAAAACCTGGTTCTTGTTGTGAGTTGCAAAGAGCCTTGTGCTGAGTGTTCCAAAGGATTATAATAATCATCCCGACGGCAACCAATTCCCCGTGAGAGGTGAGCGGTGATGCTGAGTGAGGCCCGAAATTGTCTTACAGAAATGCTGATGGCCTCTTTATAAAAGTCATTTCCCCAGAATCCATGACAACAAGATGCTGCTGCCTTTAATAGGAAAATGCTCACTGCCTATAAACCCTGAAGGTGTGTTATGCAGATTAGTAAAACCTTGTAAACCGCCTCTAGCATTGCAAAATAAGAATTCCCTCAAGTTACAAACACAAGGATTCATTTACATGAGAGGAATTCCTTACCAGTCAGGGCTCATTTTTTCACTAATCAACCATTACTTACATTTTGGTTCTGCATGAACCATATGCCCCTCGTATAACTTTGCACAGCAAAGGTTGAGTAAATGCAGCCATAAAATTCCGTCTCGCTGTGCAGCTCTCAGACAGACGGAGCAAACCCAACATTGAGAAATGGGCAAGGGACCGTGGCAGAGGCTTCCATAGTTCAACCATTTTCTAAGTTGCTTCCATTTGAAAAACACTTAAATTTTGGAGACATAATCAGCCTTTGTTGCTAGTTGCTATTTCTGTGTGGCTCTGAGAGGGCCAGGCGCGCTGAGGGCACGTCTGGTCACACTAATGGCTCTCCCAGGCAGGAGACTGCCCCATCTGCCAGAGCCTGTGGAGACAGGGGCAGTGCAGCTCTCGCCCCTCAGAGGCTCCCAGCTCATCAGCACAACCTTCTGTGGTCCTGGCCATTTGCCTATGCAGAGAAGGGCACTGGGACGGGGCATAGCACTGGGGGTCAGCCCAAGGCATGGATTTAATGAAAGGTCTGCTGGAAACCACATCAAACAGCAGCATGGGTCCACAAATCTGCTCAGCAAGGTAACATGGAGGGCATCTGTCACATTTCTTTCCCCTGATGGTTAGCCCTTGATATGCCCAGAAAGAACTCTTCATAGAATTTTTAAAAATTTATTATACATCTCTCCTCTTGCCCATGACAACTCTGAAACCATAATTGGAAGCTTATCTCCTCTCTTGGGTGTCCACCGGCAGGTGTCCATGTCCACCAATTCACTGAGGAATGGGGAATATGTCTTTTGAAGCCATGGCTGGGCAGCAACAAAACAATTCACAAGTCACACCTATATCAGCAGTCGGGCTCCACAGCCAACTGGTCAAATTTCCTGAAGCTACTTTTCAGACTCATTCTATGCACTAAACATCTCAGGAGATGAGGAATTTAAACATGCAACTTATATGTGCATAGAATTTTTCCAAATATATAAGTTCAGGTCACATTTCATAAATAAATTGAAAGCCAGCAAGTACTTTAGGAATTACATTAAACTTATGCCCCCCCCGCCCATATGTACAATTGTTTAAGTCTCTTTTTAAGTGAAATATATTTTCAAATAATAATTTTTTTAGACCATTGAATGAAGCACATTTTATGCTTCAGCAGATCTCTACTTTGACACCAAGGAAATAACAAAACAGGCTCAAAAACAATTTATAAGAAACTCTCAGAACTTACAATATGATAACTGAGATAGAGCTAGTGCCCCTAAGATTTTGAATGAGTTGGATGTAAAACCAGTATGAGGATTACATAGAGAATTCAGGCACTCAGATGTTTGGGTTTAAGTAGCTCTTCTTCTCAGTATGGTTCCCAAGAAGAGCATGCTACCCAGAGGCCAAGGACTTATCAGCTTCCTATCAGAGCTACCCAGGCCCAGAAGAAGACTCTATCGGTTTACCTAGAAACTCTGTCATGCAGCTACGAGAACTTATTTTCAGTTTATCTGATTGATTTACATTCTTATTTACTATTTCCAATGTGCATTTACATGATTCATTAATTCTTTAAGTGCATGTGAATTAAGAACCCATAATGTGCTCGTTTCTGGACCAGAGGCAGTGAGAGATGCAGAGGAAAATCACGGTAATCAAAATCAGCACCAGGCCTTGTCAGACAAAGAGGCACCCATGTATCTGCCTATCACCTGCTAAACAAAAAAGTCACTCAATGGCACTCGTCAAAGCATGGTCAGGAGGAATAAAGCAGCATCAATACTGTGGGTGTAAGGACCCCTGTAATAGGCTTTTGTAATGGGGGAGAGAGTCGGGCTCTACTATGAATACAGCATGGGCAAGTGGGAATTTATAGCCAAGGAGCACAGTGGGGTCAGAGGTTGCAAAACTGCTAAACGGAAACATTAGGATAAGAGAGATTCTTGCTGAAGACAGGTCAGGGTGATCAACATCCTGTGGGGGATGGTGAAAGATGAAGACCCTGATCAGATATAGAGCGTGATCAGATATCGGGGTGGGAGGTCCTTGCTAAACTGACTTAGCAGGATTTATGCTGTCACTAGAATTACCCACAAATGGGCCTAGGAGAAAGTTCAAGAGCCTAACTAAAATTGGGCCGAACAGAGAATGTTGTCAACCAGCAAGCCAGTTCCTGTAAGCACCCCTCCATCTCCAGGGAGCCTTTGATACCCTCCCTCTTCTCCTTCTTTCCCTTTTTCTCCATATAGGACTCACCTTTCCTGATATTTCCCTCTTCTGCTTACAAGTTATTTAACCCCAATTGTTTTGGGAAACCAGATAGTATAAAGTAGATAAAAGATATACTAAGGCCTGGGATTTGGTGTCAGCTCAGGAAATATTTGCCAGATGGATGAATGAATGAAAGAAAAAGGGATCATGATCTGAGTGATTTTATGGTCTAAATGAAATGACAAGTCATATGAATGCATATATCTAATAGGACTAGAAAGCAATGTGTCATACAGAATTAAGAACAAAAGAATTCCTATGGCAAACCTGTAGGGTAAAGTCAAAAATAAAATAGTTATGTCTGTAGTCACTGTAGGCAACACCAGTTCTAGAACCCGAAACCCACTGGCATCATCTAGCAATTGAAATCATAAATATATAAGAATCTGCAGAGAAGTTAAAAAGTCAATCTCGCAAGTTACAATACCCAGATGCACGAGTTGCCTTTGTGACTTGCTGCCCGTAGGAACTTGGATAAAGTATTAAATACAGGTTTCTGTTTCTCGGGTTCCACAGCTATAAACAGTGGCACCAGCTGCCAGCAGACATGGTGGGAATGAAGTAGGATGATCCAGGGAAAGCATTAAGATCAGTAGCTTCTCAGCATATAGGGACCATTATCATTACCGACTTACCATCTTACTGTAACTCTGAGAGAGTGGTACCTCTCCCACAGGTAAGCCAGGAGACTTTTCTGTGCCTTTGTTAAGGACATACATCAATCCTCTTTGATTCCCAGAGTTAGGCTTCCCTCAGCAAGTCTTTCCGGGGTGGAGACTGTCTGGTTAATGAACACTTGATTTCACACAACTACGTCATGAACCTGACTTGGGTCCAGAGAATCAGCCAGCAACACATGGGTCTTGAGACCTTTGTCCTTTGCACAGAAAGAACCAACTTGGAGACCACATTACGCAGTGGAATATGAAAAAAAAACCTCCAGAGATCCTGCATGGATATGAAAGAATTCTAGGGGGCACTTACTGAGTTGGTTGCAATCACCCACCTAAGAAACCATTGCAAAATTTAAAGTGGAAGAGTTGGAATAGAAACTGTGTCTTTGCTCCTGTGCTAAGGTCTCCTTCCCTACAGCACTGTTCTTCAACCATGTTCATATAAGGGCACACTTGAACCTATAGTTAAACTTCTGTGGCACACTTAATTACGTTGGTCAAAAGAAAATATTAAAAATAAGAATATACTTACTGTGCTTTGAGCTTCTTTTGAAAATAATTTAATAAATGATCTTTAAAAATGTTCAGGGCGCCCATAAGATCCTCTCCCAGCACACCACTGCTCCAGGGCACACTGGTAGAAAATTACTGCCCTAGAGAAAAACCTCACCTTTTTTGGCAAGAGGAAATTAATATATGTTTGTTGAGCACTTTGATAATGTAAATTACAATCATGCTTTTTCAACCCAAAGAAGGTTGAGTCTAAGTGGTGGCGGGTGAATGCATCTCTGTAGAGGGCTGTCATTTTCAACTCAATGACTCTCCTTGAAGCTTTTTTAAAGCTTCACATTAAACTAAGCCCAAGACAGATTCAGAAATGATTTTAAAAACTGATTTCAAAAAGGTTGAAATAAGAATAGATGAAATAATAATAAATTCATAAATCCAGCTTGAAAGAAAACTTGCTGATTTACTACTTTTCAAGTGGGAAAAGATTGGAAATTCTCCAGCCCATATATAGCATTTTGTGTTTCTAAAAATTAAAAATGGATGAAGCAACTTCTTTCTTCATAAAAGTCGAAAAAATAAGTGATTTTGAGACTGAGATCAAAGCTTCCAGGCTTGAATCTAGAATAAATTTTGATCCCCAAAGCAATTGAGAATGATTTTTAAATATTTTAATCATGCCTACTTTAACAATAGGAGCCCACTCCACTGCCAAAAGGAAAAAAGTGTCTAATCTGATCTTATTCCTGCCTCCAAAGTGGTGATTTTTCAAGTACTCCAAAAGAGTTAAGTGAGAGCTATTACAGTTTCACACAGAATGATCAACAATATAAATGCAGAAAAGAATCTCATAATTACCGAAGGAAACTTCCAGCTGTGGGCAATTAAAGATTTAACATATTAACAATGAGAACCTTCCAGACGTTGGGGGAGAAAAGGCAATTCGCAGAATTTAAAGTTTCTGTGAAAATAATGGGATCATCCAACTTCAGATCCAGAGAAGTCGTGAACTAGTGGTGTTGAATTATCGGACATACTTGACTGTGGATCAAATGTGGCGTAAACTCAAACATCTTTCTGAGTACCAGAGTGGAGCTGTTTAAGATTTTGTAAGCACAGAACATTTAACCATGCTGACTGCTTCTATCGTGTCTTATCTTGGTGGTGGGAGAAAGTTTGACTCTTTTTCTCTCCAATTCACTGGGCAGGTGAGGAATGGAATTTCCTAGGTAAAAGGTCTCCAGCTATTCAGGCCTTCAGCACCTCAGGCTAACATTTTTATTTCCCCCCTTTTTTTATGGTTATTATGTCCATTTAAGAAACTACTAAAGGAAGCATTTTTTCTGAGCCCTTTTATAATTTTTTGTTTTTTACTCCAGAGTATTGGTAAAATATAAAGTTATGGTAATTCTAAACATTCCCAGGCTTGAGCTGTTGGCCCAAACAAAAATTTAAAATTCAACTTTGGGAACAATTATTTTGAATGAATATCCATATCTATTATGAGTACTTATCAATGCATAATTTCTCTATAATATATTAGTATAGTGGAGTCCAAAATTCACTCCTACCACTATTTATATAGATCTCTTAATTTGTCAATAAATAATCCAGTTTTCTTATGGAGCCTCTACTGGCCAGTTAGTTGGAAAATGACGCTTTGGGATGTATATTTTGAGGTAAAATATAGTTTAGTGAAATCATTTAAAGACCTTTTAAAATAATATTGTTCAGCCTGTTTTGAAATGCTCTGCCTCTAGCCTTGTCATGCCTGAGGCCTAAGGGAGATATGGGGGATGGGCGAGACCTATGCCTTCCAAAACTATACTGTAAGAAGGGCGGCCTTCCTCAGGCAGGGTCACTGTTCCTCTCATCTCCAGGACAATGCTAGCTGGTGGAATTGTCTCCTCTCTCAGCTTGCTTAGAACCTGATTACTGTCCCTGGCAAAGGGATCTTCCCCAGGCTCACAAATGTACCCAGACTCACAAAGTCTTTGGCCCATCTCCATTTAGTCTCCCTCTTAATCCCCAGAGAGTGGAAGGAGCCTTCTCTACTTCATATTCTGTTTCTCCTGGATTCCAACTCCATGTCCAAGCCTTAATGACCATGTTAGGTAGGGGTGTTTTCTCTGCACAATGAGGGTCTCTACAACTGGAGTGACAGAGTTCAGGACCAAAACTGGCATCCTGGCCTTTGAGAAAACAGCAGAAGCAGAATCTGAGATTCTCCTACCATCCTCCCCTGAAGGAGACTGTGAAAGAATCCTCTGACGTTCCTCTAAAGGTCAGAAGACTCACTTCACAGAGGTACTTCTCACACCCAGAAGGAAAGAATGAAGACAAGGAGAAGAAGCTAAGCAAACAGGCCTAGGCGAGTCCCTCTCAGTTTATTACCATCAGATCAGACCTCCTTTTATCCTACCAGACATCTACACAATTGCCCACGCTTCATCAAAACTAAGCATAAAAATAAAGTTTTTCCTATTTCTTTGAGTCTTCATTTCTTAAGGCTTGCATGTCAACTAAAAATTATATTAAGTTAATTTGTGTGTTTTTCTACTATTAACCAATCTTTGCTTATAGGAGTCTCAGCCATGAACCTAGCAAGGGCTGAGGAAAGAAATCTTTTCTCCCCACAGGAGTCTTTCATTCTAGCTCTTAAAAAGTTAACATGGAACTCAACATAAGGTATCAAGGTCTTTCTTCCTACACTTTGCCACTCACCCCCACCCCATTTCACCCCTACCTAGCTTTTAAGCATATTGTCTTGCTTCATAGCTTAAGCAATCTCTTTCCCCTGACCCTGTCCTGGGGTGATAAGCTTCTGGGCTATGTAAATTAATTCCTTTTACTTTTCCCTCCTCTTCAATGGAGTTGATCTTCTGACTTGAAGACCACTTGTCATGATGCCCCTAAGGCTAAGCAGGGGTTCCGTCAGAGACCTTGGATGAGGAAACTCAGATTTCAGACTTCTGGGGTCTAATTTAGGGCATGCTTTTATTTTCTACTTTTAGAATACTTTCTAATGGTATGTCCTTAAATAAGTCATTTAACCCTTTCTCACTGTAAAAAAGAGAGTGTAATATGTTGTTTCTGCATTTTTAGTGTCCTAGCAAGAACAGTATAATTTCTGGGGTTCCAAGCTTTTTGTAGGTAATAATTCCAGGTCACAATTCCTCCTTCTCCATATGTAAAATTGGTGCTTTCCACACGGGGCACATGTAAAGCCAGTTACAAGACATAAGCTTTTAATAACTTATTCTATTTGCAGTTTTGCCTCCAGAATCTATGTCTTTGCTTAAAAAGACTTAAAATCACGTGATCATACATCATCAACTACCACTTTACTATGAAGTTGGCTTCCTCAGAGCTATTGAAACATTTCTTCCATACTTTCAAATCACTATAAAAAGAGAATTCTGTATTTTCCAATCACATAAAAAGAGAATTGGATACCTACTTATCCACCTGTTTAGCTGGTTCACTGCTGAGAAACTGGTTTCAAATTAGAGTCTTGTCAAATCATGAAGATAGCAGGTCATAGGCATAAAGAAAGGCATTAGTAAATAATAAGAGAAGTTTTAAGAGGGTGATGTTTTATGAGATCTATGTTTTACAAAATAGAGGAAATAGTCACAGTTCTGATCCAGAAGACCCCTCGTCTGCAAAGAAGACCATGACTTTGAGACTCATCATTCTTGGGTGTTCTAAATTATTTCATGAGAAAGAACAGACATTAGTCATTTCTGTATTTTTCCTTATAGTTAAGTGTCAAATAACTGAATAGTTGTTAATATAACCCAGAACTGGAGAAACATGTTTTAATTTTTAATGAAGAAAAGCCTTTACACTTTCCCGTAAAATGATTATATGACATGCAACTGAAATATATAATTTATTAGGAAAATTATTACCTACTACCACTAAAAAGGTTACGATAAACATACATACTATATATTTGTCATAAAGCCAAAATTTTTTTAATTACTTATTTAATAATCTAAGCCAAAAAACTTAGTTTGAAGGAGGGATAAATACTGTCTTAAGGTATGATAGCCATCTTGTTTTATCAATAGCAATATCTTGTCATCATACTTATACATATCTATATTCTAAAATGTTTTTCAACGATAAAAAGACATGATCCTACTTCCTCAAAGCCCAGAAATAGGTATAACTATTCAAATCCATCTGTGAAGAATCTTAGATGATAATTCATCTCAGTTTAGAGAATGGAAAGTATTTAGGACTTACATTTTATATATACACATAGAACATGAATGAGAACGAAAGGCTATTTCTCCTTTTCCTTTTCATGAAAATGTGCCTCTCTGTATAGGTTTTCTTTATGCATTTAATGACTCTCCTCTAATTTTTGGATGGTTTAAAAAAATAGTGAAAAGGTAATGCTTTATTACCTTTTTCCTGAATAAGAAAAAACAAGAGAATTAGTCCACTTAAGCTCGCCAGGTGGTTCTAATAATCACACATCTTTAAGAACACTTCATAGGGGCAGAAAGGTGTGAAACCTTTCTTCACGCATCATAAGGGGCACAGCTAACGCTGCATGAGATCTAACAACTAAGTTCTCTGAACTCATCCTAGAACAAGTGCTACATACCTCATTGCTGAATACCATCATGGTCACCTTCAAAGTACTCCCCTTGGGAAGCTATACACCGAAAGCAATTTGGGGCCTCTTTTGCTGGAATAGCCATCAGAACTGTCTGTGTATGGAGGTCTGACAACAAGTTCATGGACTCATCCTAGGAAAAAGTGCTTTGATGTTTGAACTAGGCCCTTACATTGGTGCATACATTTCCAAGAGAGGACTCCAAAGGTCATAATCCCCAATGAGGTATCCAGCACTTTGTCTAGGATGAGTTCATAAACTTAATTGTCAGACCTCACATAACAAAAGGCATGTCAACAAGAGAAAAACATAACAAATGTATTTATTCACAGTTTTATGTGACATGAAGCCTTCAGAAGAAAGTCTGCAAGGCCTGTCTGTCCAGATTCCTCTTGGCCTTTCTGTGTGGCCTTCCTTCCTCCTGGGTAGAGGGCAGAACCTTCTGGAATGAGGGTCTTATGACTCACTGTGGGGCAAGGGAGGTCAAAGAATTTCTTTGTGGCCTACTGTCAGATAGAAAGGTGGAAAAAGTTAGCATGGTCTTCTTGCTTTTGAAAGCCTTGAAATTCCCTTCAGTTCAGAGTTATCTGGGGTGGTGTATTCTGAGCTCTGACATCCTCCTCTTATCTGGCTGTTCCTGGTTGTTTGCAAACCTCTCTGTTCCCACATCTCCTTTCTATCACACATCTCCTTTCTGTAGGCTCTATTTTTTTTTCTAGATCCTATTCCCTTTTCTATAGCCGTATCTCCTTTCTATAAGCTACATCTCTCCTTTCTAGACCCTATCTCTTTTCTAGAGTTTATTCTCTTTGAAGCTTAACCTTAAGGAGGTGTCAAGCAATCCACCTCCCACTTCTGTGAGTTTGTGCCTGTGATTTTATCTCACAGAGTGTTTGTGTTTTAATGGAAGACTCCAGAGGAATAAAGAGGCTTTTAGACCAAAGTAACGATAGAAGTTAGACACCTCAATCAGTTAGTTCTGGTCTTTTCCACATAATATACTGCTTATGACACTTTGTATTTTCAATCTGAATGTAAGGCAAATAAAATGACAACACCAAAAACCTGAAGATTTACACTTTACAAATGAATGTTCTTTCCCAGGAAACAATTCTCAGTTAGGAGAAAGACATCTGGAATAGCAGAATTTTTAGTTTAATTTACAATGGAATTCAAACTATTTTTCTAGTCCTTTTTTATTGAGAGGGCCAGATGCAACGCATTACAAATTGTTTCCCTAATTCAAACCATAAAGAAAATTATCTCTCTTCCATATGACATCAAATTTAGAAGAGGGAGGTTGGGTGTAAAGCAGTTAACAATTCCTGCTTTTAAAGGACTGAAGTTCTCAGAAGTTCTTCAGATGCCACATGAACATTCTGAAGTGTTTCTCTTTTAGACAAGCTTTTAATTTTTTTATTATTTTTAAGTTATTATGTACTTATTGCTCATTAGAAGATTCTACCCACGAGAAGATTATAATACATATGCAGTATCAACTGTGTCATCTGTAATGAAAAACTGATTTCATAAATTTGATTTATGAAGAAGTTTTTGGAGAAAGGAGAAAGTTTTTGTGATTCTGATATGACAATATCATTTGTACCTAAAATGGATTTTTCTAAAGTGAGTTTTATACTATTTCGCTTTTTTGGATATTCTTTACATTTGGAGTTGAAATGATTTAAATCCATGAAACAGAATAGTGAAAATTCTCCCCAAAAGATGTAGCTTAATGGGCTTATCCTCTGTATCAAGTTCTTCACAGGCCTGTACATTTTTCTTCTAGTTAACTGCACTATCTATGAAGAAACTAAGCCCACTTCAATCTTAAAATATCAGTGAAATGAGATAGAATTGGGGTCTACAATTGGTTTTTCCAAATATCAAGTAAAAGAATCAGAGATGGATTCCCTTTTACTAGATCTATTAGTCTCTTTTGGCCAGACTAGCAAGGGAAGCCATTTTTAATAAAAATAATCAAAAATATTTACATTATTAAATAAAATAAATACCTTAAAACAATTTAAGATATTTTACATATCTTAATGCATTTTGCTGTATCCAATATTGTGCTAATTGTTGTAAGGTTTATAAGAAATACGTAAAACCTGTTGGGGGGGGCCTAACCGAGCCACACAAACCCTTTCCCCTCTTCCTCCTCTCCTCCTAGGAGAAAGGCACAAAGGATATGGCTAGCTCCACCCCTGAGAGAAGTTTTTGAAAAAAGAGCCTAGCTCTCCAAATAAGCTGTGGAATGTGCCCACCCCAGTGGCCCCATATAAAAGAGGTCTCTAACTGCTCCTGGGCATAGATACCATCTTTGCACTGCCCTCACTGCTCACCCTCCCTTTTCACTAAACTTGGCCTCATCCCTGGACATCATCATTTACACCTGTTAAAACCCAATCTAATCACTCTTTCAATAGGGATGATATAAAAGATTAATTAAAAATACAGGATAAATACAATTCTGATTGGTTTTGTATATGTTATTGGAATTTAGAGTAATAATGGGTGGGCAAGAGATGACAGAGAATATTTAGTGGAATACACAGGATATGAGTATGATTTATTGAATGGCCAATACATAGATCAATTTGGGGGGACTAATTTGGCATAGTCCAATATTTCCAGGACTGTGATTTTGTTAAGTGTCCTAATTGGAAGCTGAACAAGGGCTGATCTGAAAACCGGTGATTCAATTATTCAAGGTGAAATGGCCCTCAAAAAACTACCCCTAATAAAAGCATGATTATTGTTAAAGAATATCAACAGTTAATGATCCCTGCTAAAATGAATTTTGAAAGGTTTAGCCATAGATTGTGCTGTTTTACATGGTAAGGTCCCTGTAAAACTGGCTTTATCTCGCATTGACCAATTGCATTTAACCCTCTGAGAACCTACAGCCAGACAGCCGGATGAAGTTGACACTGGAGGCCCAGGAGCACAGCCGGCAAAGCGCACACCCTGAGTCTGCACTGCCTTTGCAGATCTCTTCAGGCTGAGACTTCCATCCAGCACCTGAGAAGCTGATCCTAGGTATGCGATCTTGAGAATTCTTCCTCGTCCATCTATCTTGCCTATGGAACAGCTGCAGCTTGGGAAGGGAGGACTTCCTTAAATGAGGATGAAAAGTACAGTCCTTTCCTTTCGAGTCCTTCCCTAACATTTGCAAATGTCAGCTCCTAACACCCCATTTCAGACACCTGTAAAGGGCTCTGCCTTCCCTTCCTCTCTGGGACCCCATCAATGGCAGACATTGCTAACCCATCACACTCTTCTTCCCAACCAAATGCAGACAAGGCCTGATTACGACTCCCCGCTGAGGGCAGGCAGCCCTTCGCATTTATTTGTAGTTGGTGGGCATATGACATGGAGCCTGTTGGGCATTGCTAGCCTAAGTACCCCTCAGAAAGGATGGGGCCAAAGGAGAGCTCCATAGGTGCAGGCAGATGTAAATCCAGGAGTTTGGGGGGAGGGGGGGTTTACACTTACTGACCGAATGAGGATCACCAGCATAGGCTATTAGAAAAAAGAGTCACTAGGGTGATAAATTATAGAGGCTCACACGAAAATAACAAAGTGAGAAGAAATTTGTCGGAATTGGGGTTATCATTTGTGAGCTGCAGAATATAGTAGAAAATAACTATTTTTAAAACGTTACAAAGAACACTATTGACGAATTTTATCATCCGAGTTCTAGAAACATGCTTAGCTGTCATGGAGAGGTATAACTTGTCAGAGTCACCCACATGGTCAAGGTGGGCCTAGGATTCCTGATCCAGAACTCCCCGGCCATAAAACAAATGAGTTTTTTGCCGTGTCACCTCCAAGATGAAGATGGCTTCTGTCTCAGCCTCTGTTCTCTTTAGAAAATCAATTCTTTAATGGCTTCTTTCCAGAACACCATGATTAACACATAAACCTTCTACCTGGTACAAAATGGTTTTAAAGAAGTATAAAGAGTTGGCTGCAAAAATTCACCTGTTTTGCTTTCAGCTCATTTAATTACGAATAGTTAAATCTCCAGATGCATCCAAGCATTGCTAACTAAACGTAGCTTCTGTTCAGATTGATCCCGGGCAGTCTTGTCCCTGGCAGTGCCCTGAGTGCTGTGTGCTCCAAGGAGGTGCAGAAAGCCCGTTGCTGCAGGTGCAAATAAAATCAGTCTGCTCGTTTTGGCAAATGTCTTATTGATCAGAGCTGTTAAATATATGTTTCCATCTCCACCTTCATCAAGAATATGGATACCTTTATGCTCAGAACATTAAGTATCAAGCAATACATCTGTATTTTGTCAGAATAGCTATAAAGACCGGTAATAATATGGCAGCCTATAAACTTAAGCATTGACGTGTTAAAGTGAGAAATCAATGGGAAAGGTGGGAACAAAAATGAGGATAGCACGAGATCCTGATTAGTCCAAGGCCAAAAATGCAGACATTCAACGGTGGCCCCATTCCCAGGGACGGGGTCCTCTACCACCTTAGCCAGTATTGAGGCTGAATGAGAGAGTCAAGTTTACCAAATCCCCTAACGTCCCTGAATCTCAACTTCTACTGCTGACAACCTGGGCAGCACAATCCTGACCTTGAGGACTGCCTGAGGATTAAGTGCGGTGATGTGCGGGAAGTTCCTCACGGCCCCGGGACGTTTGTTTCCTTCCATTCTTCCTGTCTTCATCTGCAGGGCAGAGCAGACAATTCCCTCAAATGCAAAAGACGCTAAGATCTAAAATCTTCTATCTGTTAGAATCTTTTCAGTTTTAAGGGGGGAAATGAACAGTACAGACCAGCTTAAATAATAAATAAATTTGCAGCTCCTATAATCAAAACCTTTAGAAGTAATGTTGGTTTCAAGCAAGATTTAAACCAACGATGCCACCAGGAAGTGTCTCTGTCTCTCTCCTCCACTTTCCCGTCTGTTTCATCTTCCGACTCATAAGGGGTCTCCCCAAAGCTCCAGGCCCTGCCTCATGCAGCAGCAAAATGGATTTCTCTCCCAGGCATATGCATGCCACCCTACGCTGTCGGAGGAAAGAGGCATACCTTTTTTAGGGGCAATCTAGGCCTGAGAGTCATTATACAGGACAGATGGCCATCTCTAAACTAATCCTCATAATCAAGGGATAGAAAATGTCAAACCCAATGAACTGCTGGTCTCAGAAAAGTAGAGAAGTATAATAACCTGAGGGATCAGGGTACCATTGCCCATAAAGATGATGGATCATCAATTGCCTCCGAGAAGTGATAGGCTCTGAAGGCTGACCCGCAGTCTGGGAGGGGTAAGACACTGCGAATGGAGATGGTTTGCTGCACAGCACTGCTGTGGTTCAAGCTAACCAGTAAACACTACATGACTAGTGCAGGGTAACCATAACAGTGGATAGATCTGATTGATACCTAAGGAAGGGAGGAGACATAATCAAACTTGGGATCAATCTTATAGGTAGAACCCTCAGAATTTGCTAATTAATTGATTAAATATATTGTATGAGAGAAAGAAAAGAACATTCTATGTTTTGGGTCCTAGCAATTTGGTGAATAGGGATGCTATTTAAGAAGGTACACGTGGAGAATTCTGAAGAAGGAACAGGTTATTGGGGAAAGGGATAACAATTGCGAATTCTGTTTTAGCCTTGTTCATTTTTATTTTGAAATGCCTTTGGACTTGCAAATGGAGATACACCAGGGAGTGTTGATAGATGCGGTATCCACAAAATGGCAGAATAGACACTTTCTACACTCTGGTCCAGTTTTAACACTTTGAGAATCCTCTCATGTCCACAATCTTTTTGTTCTGGCAAATTTTAGCACAGACACCTTCTGTTTACAATGGTTAATACGTAGGATACTGCTACTACCTGAATCAGACTGAAAGGCTGCCATAACAACATGGCTAGAACATCACGTCTTCTTGACAAGAGATAGTCCAGCCCACCCACTGGCCATGCAGAGGTATAATTTGTTCCTGCCCAGTGGGCTGCCTGCTCCCCTGATGAATGATAGAATACTCACTCATAGGCACAGTTCTGAGTATTCACCCCTCAAAGGTGACTATCCAAACCTGTATGACATATAAGGTTTATTCCACTAAGCACTGGATACTGGTAAGTTCTCTGTGGGCTTCCAATCCAAGAATCATGCAAACTCTTGACAGCCAGCAGCCAGCAGGTTGTCCCACAACTGAGTGCCACTGGCCCACCCAACCTTACAAAATTCCTATTACCGCAACATGTATGAGAAATAGATCGGTGTTACCATGCTAAGCAGTGACTTTCAAATATTCCAATTAAGGGAGAAGAGAAAGAACTAAGGGGCAGAGAAAGTCTAAGATTATAACAGAAAGTCGCAGGTGGAAAGAGCTTAGTAAAGAAGATGTGACATTGCTTATAGTTAGACAAACGAGCACAAAGGAAGACTTGAGATATTTTCCTAAAAAGGTCTGAGTTAAAGTGCCCTAGGTCTCAGGCCACAGCCGTCTCCTTTTCTTTATTTCCACTCTCTCTCCCCAAGTGCTCTCATCCCCTCCAGTTGTTTTAGAGATCTGTATGTCAGTGATTCCAAAATTTATATCACCCTGAACTTCCCTTGATTTATATGTCAAATTACCCACTTCGAATCTCCTCTTAGATATCTAAAAGATAGTTCAATTGTTATAAACCTTACATAAAACTCTTTATTTTTGGGACTTTAACCTCTTTCTCCTCCAACCGCAATCATTTCAGTTCTTAAATATAAATATAAAACTAGGTTTCATCCTTGATCCCTCCTTCTCCCTCCTCATATATTTACTTCATCAGTAAGTCCTGTGAAATTAATTTACAAACTATATGGTAACGTTTTCCTTTTCTTTGCATCTGCACCTTGTGCAAATCGGCAGCGTCTTTTGCTGGACCTGGGACACTCCATCGGCGTCCCTGTTTCCATCCTCCAATCAGCAGCAAGAGCAATGATTTTCAACCCACGGCCCAAGGCTGGGGCATAAGGTCTCAGGTGTGCCATGAACATTCTTAAAGACCATTAATTAAATTATTTTTGGAAGAAATTCAAAGCACAGTAAGTATGTTCCTCTTTTTTTAAATCAATATACTTTAAGTGTGATATTAGATAAAGAAAAGGTTGGAAAACACTGAACTAGAGGGACCCTTTTAATCACTATCAGACCTTATCATTTCCTGCTTGAAATGATCCAGTGGCTTCTCATTGTTTTTATGGTAGAATTCAAACTGCAACAGGACGTAAAGCCTTCCGTCTTTGCACCCCTTCTCTCTGATCTTAGCTCTATCCTTCCCCTTGCTCACACTCTGGCTTCTTTCTTTGCCTGGAACAAATCAGCTTGTTCTTCCCTCTATATCAGCGGTTCTCAACCTGTGGGTCACGACCCACAGGAACTGTATTAAAGGGCTGCAGCCTTAGGAAGGTTGAGAACCACGGCTCTAGATCTTTCAGGGCCCAGCTTAAAAGTCACTTAGTCACTGGCACCTTCTTATCTTTCCTGGTTGAATAGTGACGTCCCCCGGCCCACCTAGTGCTGTCATGGGAATCTATTATATTTATATTCCTCATATCTTCCATCACTTTTCCAAATTATCTCATTTGTGTATTTGCCTTTTTTGTCTTCTCCTACGATAATAGGGGTTTCTTTGTCTTGCTGTATTTTCCCACCGTTACATTCCCAGTATCACGGAATAGGGGCTCAAATAGTGTTTCTTAAGTGAATAATCAGCTTCAGCAGTTCTCAAAATATAGTCCATAAAGTCCCTGGGTTCTGCTGAGGCCCCGCAGTTGCAGGGGAGGGAGCGAGGGAAGGCAGAAGAGTAAAACAGAGTACAGGCCAGGTTTTGAATCGTCCACTGATTCAACTGGAACACTTTTGCCTTTATCTGTGTATGCAATGGCTTCCATGTAAAATTTTGTTTGTTAAAAAGTTGATGCTATTAAAAATATGTGACAACCAGGAGTCCCTGGCCACCTTTCTTCTGATAGATGAGCTCTTTTCCTATGGCCACAAAGCATATCACTAGCTCACTGTGACCAAAATCCAGGTTCCCCTGGCAAAGAGTCATAGGCTTTCCACAGTATCTAGTGAGTCCCAAATATCCCAAGTTCAAAATGCAGCTGTTGTTTTCCATTCTTGTTAAATGACAAAATCACATTGTCCTCCTTACTGTGAAAAGCAGCACACTCTCCAGGCTGCTATGTTTTCTCTTAAACCCACTGTAGAGCTTTGTATTAAATGCCAGCACTGTTGGTCTGAACTGAATCGTAGTTAGCTATTTACCCATGGTTTTCTAAGCAAATAGTTAAGACCAAAGGAAGAAACCAAATGAGATTTTCTTCATACTTAATGTCTTCTTCTGCAAATCAAGCTGTCAGGCAACAGAATATACCTTACAGCTACAAGGTAGAATAAATGTCAAACAGATTGTAAATTATGATAATCATTTTCATAAACCAATGTATAAGGATTAATTTGCGAGTATTAACTTTAGCTTAATTCATAAAGGCATTTATGAATACAGTATCATAAAATAAATCTCCCCTGATCTACTATACTCAGGAGTCTGGAAGAGGTTTATTATGATAGGAAAAGGGTTAAATTATCACCTTCTCCTGGTCTATTAAAGATTAGAATTCAGCACGTTTACTAAAATACAACAAATTGAGATGAATACTACAAAGCCCACTGGGCACAGAGCAGATTTGAAACAACGCTTAAATCTGGAAAACTCAGTTTATAGGGAGCCAAATTCCTTTAGCTTGAAGAAAATATGTGTCATGTCCAATATGGGAAATAGGCTACAATAGAAAGATTAATAAAAACTATAATAAATAAGCAAATCAACCATAAAGAGTGATAATACTGAAGAATAAAGGGAAAAAATGTGGCACTGTGGAAAGCACCACCTTGGAGGTTAGAAGCTCTGGGTTCTGACACCATCTGTTATCAACATGTCCACATACAGGCAATTTTGATGTCCATATGTCTCAGCTCTCCAATTTAACTACATATTGGACGTTTTCTGATAGCCTCTCTGTCATTCATTTCCCTCATGTCCTTCTGAGGAGCCAACCACCTAATTCCATTTGGGACTCTGAGACCTAGATACTACAGACCCAGCCTGAACTCCAGGCCTGGGCCTTTGCCAACTTAGGCCATTCCGCTCACAACACCCCTAGTCACAACTATTGGTTTAAGAATGGGCACAAACCCTGATTGTGCATGACCCAATGGGCCATGAGGAGACACTTGCTAGATCTAAGCTTCTCTTTCTCTAGTGATCAGAGCAGAAGCCCTCTCTTCCTCTAGATAGCATGCCACAAATACATAAAATGGAAACTGCTACAGTCAACGTTGCCACCAAGAAGCCAGCCAGGAGATGAAGATGAGGCTGCCCCACAAACAGAGCAGAACCCACAGGCTCGTAGAAAATGGGGCTAAACCATA
This sequence comes from Galagoides demidoff, assembly GCA_963574575.1. NCBI lineage: Eukaryota > Metazoa > Chordata > Mammalia > Primates > Galagidae > Galagoides > Galagoides demidoff. The sequence goes on from CAUYQV010119329.1 coordinate 32,293, forward strand.
ATACTACCCGTATCCTAAACCTGTAATTATGACTGAAACCAGTGTAAGTCTGGCTGCTTCACTTACGGAGCCAATGAAGTTGCTTAAACCAATTTAGATTGGGTTCTGTTTCTCTGAGAACATAAAGTACCCTAACACACAGGGCAGATCATCTTTGAGGCCATTTGTAACCAAAGGCTGCTCAAGAGTCCCCTCCTTCTTGCTCAGTCTGGGTGTCAGTACTGTGCTCAGTCAGAAACAGCTGAGTCCCCGCTTCTAGCGCCATGCCAGAGGGTGGGAAGGAGGGACTGACTAGTCTTAGCCAACCATCTTAACTCAATGTGTTATGCCAGTGTTGGCTTAACAAGGAGAGAATTCTGATGGGAGCAAGATTAAGATTTCAGGGAATGGCTTCATAGATCCCTCAGAGATGCAAGGATGTGGTTGTATAAGGCATCAAACTCCTGAAGAGATGCAGCCAGACCTGACTGTGGCTTGAGCTGGTCGGCAAGATTCAGGCAGGAAGATTTTGTGATAAGAGAAAGATCCACAATCATGCCACTACACTATTGAGTTAGCTAACCCTATAACACCCTACTCCTGGACTTCTTGTTAGTTAAGGAAACAAATCCCCTATGTTTAAACCATTTGAAATTGAGGGTTTTTCTATACTTGTGACTGAAAACATCCGGGCTGACATACCTGGCTAGTTCTCAAATATTGAAGTTAACCAAATCTCACAGCAGTATATAGCAGGATGGACTTTTTAAAAATTGTTCTCAAACACATTACTTCATTACTCTTAAATAGGTTCTATCAAAATGAGGACTTCTAAGTTTTTTCTAGAGATAAGACAAATGTAGATATCAAGTTTTCCTGATATCCCAAGGCTTTTTGATCCCCAAATTAGAGTTTTTCTACCTCAAATAATGAAATTATAAACACATCTTACCATAATAGCTAACATTTTAATATTTAATATATTTAAATCTTGTGATTTCCCAGAAATCACAAAAAGTGAGACGGATATCAGAAAGATAATAAAATTTTGAAACAAGAATAGTAATAAATTCCAACTAGAACTTTATGTGAGTAATTCTTAGAGTCTCTAAGTATTTCTAATCACCACCTGAAGTAACTCTTACTGCTGAGTTTGGTAAAAAATTAAAATTTACAGTTATATGGGAGAAATTTTGTTTAATAAGGCTATATTTAGAGGAAAACAGGATGGAAATGTTATTATTAACTTAAAGCCTCTTTTCTCAGGGGGTGCTCAGACCCACCCTCCAGCTTCCCTGTCATTTGATTGCCCTGCTGGCAAATGTGCCATCAAATTTTGTTTCTACCCACCATTTGCATGATGTGGAAAGAAAAATAATACATTGTAACAGATGGAATGAGGAAGTTAATTTAGTAATTTGAGTTCCTGTGCTTTTAATATAGTAGGATAAAAAAAAAATGTTCTTGGCAAGCCATGGTGGCTCACACCTATAATCCTGGCACTTTGGGAAGCTGAAGTGGGAGGATTGCTTGAAATTAAGAGTTCAAGATCAGCCTGAGCAAGAGTGAGACTCTGTCACCACAAAAAATAGAAAAATCGGCCTATTGTAGTCTCATCTGCTGGATGATCACAGCAGATGAGACCTGCTTATCCAGGTGTAAACCTGTAGTCCCTGCTACTTGGAGGCTGAGGCAGAGGTTTGAGCCTAGGAGTTTGAGGTTACTGTGAGCTGTGATGAAGCCACTGCACTCTAGCTAGGGTAACATAGTAACGCGGTGTCTCAAAAAAAAAAAAAGAAAGTTCTCTAAAGTTCAATGGTTGAGATAATATCAAAAGTACCCTGTGGCTTAGTAGTCTGTCAGCCTATTCTGTGTGCACAAGTAACACCATCCTTACCCATCTTGCGACAAACTAATCTGCTTTACGGATGTTACTCAATTCTACTCCATTTCAAATTGCCCTATTCTGGACCGTCTAAGTAACCCCAAGTTCTTATTTTCTAAAATCATCAGGGTGAATGGGACTGTGTCTTAGTATAGCTAATACCAAACTTTGGAACCCCTACTCTTCAGGCATCAGGAGCTCCACAAATATTAATTATGACAAATACTAGCCAGGAGAGCTAATTAATATCCTTTTATGTATGCTAGTTCTCTTAAGATTTGGTTTGTAGTAAAAAAAAAAAATCAGCTGCCTAAAAAAAAAAATTTAAGACTTATATCTTGGCCCTAAATTATCAAAGAAGATCTTCAGAATAAATTTACACTGGATTCACTGCTTCAGACTACACAGGGAAACTGGAAAACACTTTGTTTGCTCCTCAGAAATCCCCTTCTCCTGGTGCGGATCCTCCTTTGGGGTAAGCTGGAGTGCTGTTTCCCAGGAAGCTGGATGACCACAGCAGATGGGACCTGCTTATCCAAGGGGGTAAGACGGAAGGGGGCTTAAACCCCAGCAACCCTCGCTAACTCAAACACATGGCATTTCTCCCCCTTTATGTTTGGTTTTATAACTTTTACTTGAACATGACTTAGATTTAATCTCAAATTTTCCCATTTATTCTTTGCTCATACACACTTCGGAAATATGTTCTACACTCAGATTATTACTTTCTTGAGACCTGAACAAAGTGTCAGGGTACTTGATTGAAACCCTCTATCTTAAAATGAATTATTTATTATCAAAAAGACTATAGTGGGTGTCTTATAGGACAATTAATAAAGAGATATCATTTTTACATTCTGAAAGCTCAAAATATAAATATTAATAACATATGCCCTACATTTGCAAAAATGAATGTGTAAACATAATTGCCCTATGCATTATCTATATTTCTATATAAAGTTTACATATTTATATATAAATGTATACATATAGTCTATATCAGTGGTTCTCAACCTGTGGGTCACGACCTCTTTGTAATAATAAAAATACATCCTGCATATCAGATATTTACATTATGATTTATAACAGTAGCAAAATTACAGTTATAAAGTAGCAGTGAAAATAATGGTTTATGGTTGGGGGTCACCACAACATGAGGAACTGTGTTAAAGGGTCACAGCATTAGGAAGGTTGAGAACCACTGGTCTATATTTATATGTATTTATTCCTTTAAAATGGTCAAATTCTGAATTCCAGGTAACCTTATGATTATTAACCAGAAAGTATTGGCATCCATGTTTTGGGGAGAGAAACTGAATGATTTTTCCATAAATATGGAAGCTAATTCCTGAAAGTAATAGTAAACTAAAACTTCAAATGATCTGTATAATTAAAAAATGCTTTCTCTCACAAAAAAATAGAAAGCCCAGACTTTGTTGATTCAGTTACTTAGGGAGGTTATAAAAAGCCCAGGGTGTCTTCTTCTCTCCGACTTATCCTTTTCTTGTAAATTTATAAGTAAAATATGTGTGCATGTGCGAATTTATGGTATACAACATGATAGCTGGACATACACACATTCACTAAATCAAGCAACTTGACATGTGCATGACCCCACATATTTGTCATTTATTTGTAGTTGAGAACACCTAACATCTAGTCATAGCAATTCTTCAGTATACAATATATTATTATTAACTGTAGTCACCTTGATGTGCTACAGAACTCTTGAACTTACTTCTCCTGTTTAAAATTGTGTTTTCATTTGTATTGGGATAGAAGCCAATGGCAATTACCAGAGAATCCAGTGAAAGATAAGGGAGACTTCCACAGTTATGCAATTGATGTTCCTTCTTTCAAACTGATTGGGCCGGTTGACCTCAGTACCCATGCCTGGACTAAGAATGTGTTGCATTTCTAGGTAGCTGATTAGCTCATGCTCGGGTTCCTGGACCCAGCACTGGTAGGTTTGGATTTAGCATCCTCTGAGTGAAAGGGTTTAATGGGAAAAGGGTTGATTCTTGCATAAATTTGAGATTCTAGCAGAAACAAAAAGGGTTGGAATGGACACTAATTGGGGAACAAAGAAGAGTCCCTACAATTCCATTTTAAAAAGAACAAGAACACTAAAGAAAATACCATATATTAGATTATCATCATAATGAAATAGTCATAATGGCTGACATATTCATGCTCAATATCTAAACCGTAGTTCTCTGAGCCATGACTTGAGATTAAGAGAGACTAAGTTCCCTCCCCCATTGTTCACCTGCTCTGTCTGGGAATAGACCTAGTGCTGTGGCACTAAATTCCCGAGTTACAAACAAGCAATGGAAGATCCACCATGGAAGGGAGACCGTTGCCTTTGGAGTCCAAATCATAAATTGCCCCCAGAGTCCACATGACCTGTGCATCTGTGAGCTTCCCTTACTTTATACCTATTTCAAAAGGGGTTTTATTGATTAAAGGAAATGAAGTAAGTCATATACCTTGCACAGGACCTGGAATGCCGTGGGCACTCCCTCATTGATGGTACCTCCCAGACATTTGGAATGTTTGGTCAGTATCTACCATATGCCAAGATTGCCTCCCAGACTGGAGAAGCTAAATCCGACCTCACCACCACACCACCACTATGGACATACACATAGAGACAACATGTTTAATGCTGGTCAGCAATGTCGCATGAGGGAAGACGGCTGCCCTGGCAGTTGGATTGTTGGCGCTAAGATAAAGCAGGAGACGCGCTCTAGTGTGTAATTTAATGGGGCACTTGTGGGATCCCGAGACTTCTCCAAGCCGCCTCTCTGGCCATACCCAGTCCCAATCCTATTCATCCCTGCTTCTTCCAAATCCACATTCAACTACTTGTTCATCTCTGAGTTCAATAAACTTTCAGTTCCATTATGTCATTTTTGATATTTCCATTCCTTTCCTTATCTAAGAATATTTTACTTTTGCAATTTTTAACTTCTTTTCTGGAACATAGTAGAACACAAAACTGCAACATTTTATCCCACCCCCCGTTTCACCCCAGTAAGAGGGGCTTTGGTGATTCTGTGAATGTGTAAATTATTCTTTTTTGAAGTATTTTGTGCTTTGGGGATGAAAGGTGTTTCATGAGTTCAAAGCATTCCTATTAGTATTTGTCCACCACTCAGGACAATAAGGGTAATTGGGCAACAGCTTTTCTCTTTGGCAGAAAAAAAGGCTGATTGCAGGGATGAGAATGGGAGGGATTATGTGCATTTTATTCGAGGTTAAGGTCACAGGCAAGTCACAATAAAAAGTTCTTTGTTTTATGAATAAATAAAAGATTTTTGATTTATCCTCTTATTTCAGAACCCCAGCACACATTCATTTTTTAAATGTTTGAAATACCTTTTCCGCAGCATTATAAGTAAACTTCCTCAAGTTACAAATTTATTATCCACAGTTTATATTTCACAGCCATGAATCTTTACTGTCCAAGCAAACTTTGATGCAGATTTTGATATTCATCATAAATTATGTCCTTCTCAGCGATTCACTGCATTGAGAAGCATTTGTTCTTTGAATAATATAATGACTGATATCCTTGAGTTAAGGCAGGGGCACTGGACATCACTAAAACAAGAATGATCAAAACTTCAGGAGTATTTGCTTCTAGGAGAAAATTAAGTAGAGATCAGTCACAGGGGAACGTGATTTATTTCACAGTTATCCTAGAGGTTTGTCCAGTAATTCTTCAGCTTGGACTGTTAATTAAAGTTCTCTGCCACTGCTGGAAATTTAGCTCTCATCTCTCCCAGAAAAACTTATCAAGAAGGTAAATTTTGCTTACCTACAACACTAGAAGCTTTATCATTTATGAGGAGCATGTTCTTGTTGGTTATTTTAAGGGTTTTCAGTATGCATTTCTGTTTTAATTAACTTCAGTATAGATTTTTCTCTTTGAACAGCTTTCCACATTTTAGAAGGTAAGCCTTTTCTATTAAAAATGATGGCTACTTCATATCCAGAAAAATGCATCAATTTCGCTCAAGTCTGAGTTGTGAACATAGATATTCACACATCGATTTGCAAATTGTCAGTATGTTATCTACTGCTCTGTGTCTACTCATGCACCAACAGATATAATTAGAAGATGAGGGGGTTTCTAACAAAGCTAAAGTGAATTGAATTGCCACTTTGTCTAAAGGAGATCAAATAAATAAGCCTTCAAACAAGATGACATGACTCTAAGAGTTATTCATATAATTAAATGCACAGTCGTCAACCCTTATATAATGAATCCTTGGGTGAAAATGCAGCTAAGTATTTCTTCTTAAACATTTATACCCTTAGAATACATGAATAATTTGGCACAATTATAGAGAATATTATTTCCTCATTCTCATTATATCTCTGTCTCTCACACACACACTCAAATATACACTATAACCTTACTATATTGTTTCATCTTTCCCAAGTATAATAATGCCTTGCTCTAAAAGCAACTCCTGTCTATTTTATGCTTAAACACATGTTTATCTTCTACCCCCATCCCATGAGTACATAGAAATCATCGCTGTATTCAGGAATTGGTCTTCAGATTCCTCCAAAAAAGCAATCCATTTGCGTTCAGAGCAGGCCTCCATGTCCCAATCTTTTTTAATTCTGGGATCTTGGATGATAAGATTTTCAGTCTTCAATGACCTTCATCGAGTCTCTTCAGTGCACCGACTGTTACTGTCAAGCGTGGTTCTCAACTCCAAAGGTGACTGGCAATGAAGATGTAGTTTATGCAGGATCTGGAGTTTCGAGATGAAAGTTTACAGTGGTATTTCATTTGGACCACTCTCTCCAGTCATTACTAACACTCCCTCCACTGTCACGGGGGTAGACGTGAATTATAGACTCCATGGCTGTAAACTAAGCAGGCACATAACAGAACATATATTAAAGAAGTGAAAAACTGTTTCCAAGTCAATTTTCATATGACGTCTTAAATCTTTAGTAAAAGACTGAGAAAACTACAACAACAACAACAACAATGAAACAACAGCTGTCCCGATCACAATGGAGAATAGCCTTGCTCAGCCATTGGTCCTGTCATTGAGAGCAACCAGCAGGAAGAATGTTTACAGTCAGGTGTCCTGTTCAGAGAAATGTGTCGTTAGGGAACTTCATTGCTGTGTGGACATCATAGTGTCTACTTACACACACCTGGAGGGTTAGCCTACCATACCCCCAGGCTATATAGTATTATCTATTGTTCCTAGGCTGCAATCTGTACAGCATGTTACTATTCTGAATAATTCAGGCAGGTGGAACATAATAGTAAGTATTTGTATATTTAAATGCAGAAAAGGTACAGTAAAAATATGGTATTATAGTCTATGGGGTCACCATCATACACTGTGTTTGGTCTGTCATTGACCAAAACATTTTGTGGCACTTGACTATGTATTAAACCCAACCTGACTACTTTTGAGAGCCATAACCCAAACTTTAAGTGTAATGGCTAAGAGTTTTAATATAGCAACTTATCAATTAGTCCTTTCAACTGAATAGTAAACTTTTAAATTGGGCTTTATTAGTAATTTATTTCATTTTCATTGTTTAAAAGAAGTGGTTATTTTGTAACAGATAATTGGGATGTCTTCCCCAAGACAAAGTGGTTGAATTCTTTCTTTGTATTATAAAATTTAAAGCCATGATTATTACATGTTTTGCATCACAATGAACCCAAGCTTTCTTTTAAAGAAAGGTTTGACTAAGCATGCTAGGACTGATGGACTCACTTCCTTCTATTTAGGAACTTTCTGTGGCACTCTGTTCAAGTAGCTACCCTTATAAGAATCTTGAACTCTTATAAGATGATATCACTACCCCAGCTTTGATGATTATTAAGGCCAAGATGTTGCATTTACCTGACAAAATTATTTAAATACAAGCTTACATGTTACAAGGTTTTTATTCATAAAAAATTGAAAGTTTAGTTTCAGCTTAATAATTATTATTATGTTTATTAAAGTAAAAAAATGAAAAATCTTTATTATTCCTTAGGCTTAGAAATTTAGGTTACCCACCATGTCATCAATTTACAATAGATTTTAGCAGTTATTTCTAAAGAGCTTTTGAGTAACACTTGGTTGTATTAACAGACTTAGCTAAATACCTCCAAACATGTTAATTAGTGTTTATTAAATTTGTGACTTTTATTTCCTTCTTAAAGTTCTTTTTGCTAACTTGATAAATATAAATTATCAATTTAAGTAACTCTTTAAACATAATGAATTAAGTATATGATGACTCTAATAATATTAATAATATTGTAACACTGTTTATTCACTTGGTAAAAATTATTAAAATCATTTAAGACTTAATCAATTTTTATTACACATTTTCCATTAGACTAATAGGGGTTATCCAGCTTACAGCATATTCTCTTAACATATTTGTAACTACTCAAAATATAAAATTTTTAACAAACAATATTAATACTATGATTTTTATTTTCTTAAATTTATAACACTGAAGTTTTTTTGTTTGTTTGTTTATTTTTGAGACAGAGTCTCACCCTGTCACCCTAGGTAGAGTGCCATGCTGTCATCATAGCTCACAGCAACCTCAAACTCTTTAGCTCAAGCAATCCTCCTGCCTCAGTCTTCTGAGTAGCTGGGGCTACAAACACACATCACAATGCCTAGCTAGTTTTTCTATTTTAGTAAAGATGGGTACTCACTCTTACTCAGGCTGGTCTGGAACTCTTGACCTCAAGAAATCCATCAGCCTCAGCCAGCAGAGATTACAGGGATTACAGGGGTGAGCTACCATGCTCTGCCTATAACATTCTTCATTATTATTTTAAATCTACTATTTACTATTTCAACAGAATAGATGTAATAAATATATTACTTGTAAAGCATAGTTGTTACCACACAAAAAAGGCCTGGTCACCTGCCGCCATCAGCAAATATGCAGAAATGGGGATAGGTCCACCAAACTTTATTTGTCAGAGGGCCACTCTTCTGAGGAACAATGACAGTAGCCTCTCTAAGACTATTCTGTTCTTCCATTTCCAAAATCACAGTTTTATATGTGAAGGTTCAAAGCAAAGACCACATTAACTCTTATTTTAAATGATAATCAACACAACTCAGTGACAATCTATTACAACATTTCCAATTTGAAAAGTAATTTCCTAAATCAATCTTCCAAAAGCAAAGACCTCATTAACCCTTATTTTAAATAATAATCAGCATAATTCAGTGACCTATTATAACATTTCCAATTCAAAAGTCCATTTTCCAAATCACTCTTTCTAAACTATTCAAGATGAGCATTTTTAGAGTGGGAGCTAAATTTACCAAACAATAAAAATAAGAAACAAAAGGTAAAGGTCATGCAGGACCTAAAATGACCAGACCAGCTGTGTCATGTCCGCTCTAGCATGACGGACTCAATCTTATTCTCACTATTTTGATTTCATAGTCATAAAAATGAAAACCTATGAACCCAGCACCTGAACCCAAAAGTGGAACACAGGGAGATCTACACTAGGTCTACCTGTAAGTGCCACCTCTAGCCTATCATTCTGCTTTGGGCCAGATATAACCAAGCACCATCTCTAGTCAATATTTTTTAGTTTATCATGCCTTTGCCTATTTTTATGTTTATAATATTTAGCATACATGTATATATCCCTAAAAAAGATATTTTTTAATTTTTCTCTTGTGGTGCTTTGTGCAATTACTTTTCATTGTTTATACATAATTCTAAATTATTCCATAGTTATAAGATGCATTCTCATGAAAGAAGACCCCAGTAACTATGACTATTCAATTCTTATTGTTTTCCCACCAAGAGATTCTTCTACTGACTACTGAAACCTTATTTGTATTCCCCATATAAATAGATTGCAGAACTTTAAAAAGGTTAAGACCTTAGAGATGTGATGGAATTCTCTGTCAAGAAAAGTTTGTGACTCTTTCCAGTATTAATCATTTGATTAGGTTTTATGTTTTATCTCTTAAGCTACATAGACATATGTCTATCTAACTGTCCAGGTATTTGGACTTCATTGTAACCCGAAATATAAAAATTTCTGTTGAAGTTTAAAAACTTTTGAAATTTGTGAGACCATGCTTCATTTCATGTTTTGGGACCAATTATTACAATGATATGAGATTTTGGAAACTCTCAAATTGCTTTGCCTACTTGGGATCATTTTCCTCATAAAAATAAAAAACCAAAAAATCAAAACCATAACAAACCACAAAACAAAAACCTACCCTAATGTTAGAACACAAATCACTTCTACTTTACCAATCTTCATAAGGTAAGACTCTACTATTTTATTTAATCCTTACAAGAACAAAGTAGTCTGTGTATATTCAAGTTATAGATGTTTGTACAAAAGGAGATCAACTAAGCCTTATACCTTCAGGCCCACAATAGGCATGTCCACCTTTACCCTATTTAACCTAGAAATTGAAAAATTTAGGCAGAAAAAACTTCTATACATGTACACATTTCTATTCTTCCATTGAAATGTAGGGTTTCTCAAATTTCAGTATGTTTAAGAATTACAACATTGAATCATATACACAATGGTGGATATTTTACTTTACAGGAGAATTAAGTGATTTTCAAAAGTAAATTTAACTGTACATTTTTTTAGCTTTAAGCACTAACAGCAGAACCCAGCTTTTGTTTAAGATACATTTCTACTCTTAATGTTGATTCAGTTCCACTAAACACCTTTCAAATGTTCAGCTGAGAAAAATAATGTTGGTCCAGACTGGCCTTCTGCCCTTTCATTCACTAGAACAGAAAGCCATAACTGAAGGATTCCATGAACAGTTTTAGGAAGTCCTAACATGTCTCCAAATTATATATAAAATTGCATTTTTATAGGCATTTTTCAGGAAAGACAGCTTGCTCCTTTTAAAAGATTTTGTGAGTCTTCACTTCCAAACATTTTTCATGTCATGGTATAAAGAAAAAATTATAGCACTGGTACAGTACATTGGGGAAAACTGGAAGGATTTAAAGGAATTTAATTGGAAGTTGATTTTAAAATTCATTACTTTTTTATGTAATTATACAGCATGAACTGCAAAGTATTAAAGAAAATCTTAAGTATAAATATGTCCAAATAAAATACTTTCACACACTTAATGAGACTCCTTAGCTTACTTTCATATATAACTTTTCAAGTTTTATGCTTGAAACGGCTAGATACAATCCTTGATCAAGATTTTTTAATAATAATGTATTCAAAATCTTTAGAGTCACAATCAATGAGAAAATTTGCACAACAGATAACAAAAACTGTAAATCCAACCAAAGATGAAGTAGCAGGCACCAGATTTACCTTACTACTTGAAACAAACAATAATTCCACATGAAATACATAGACACATGATATCCAAGATATTAGACAACAAGCAACAAAGTATACTGATACATGTACCCAAGAGGCAGAAAAAGATGAGATGAGCCCTATGATTGCCCCAGTCTATAGTCATGAAAGAATTTCTGGGAGGGGCTTCGATAGGGAAAACCCAAGCCAAACTCAGAGGACTCCCTCCCAGAGTTGAAGAAATGGAGGTGAGAATCCAGGAGATCAAAGCAGCTACAGGAGAACACCAGAGAGAGGACACAGAGACAGAAGCCTTAGTCTGCACACAAGTGTAGCACTTGTCCTCCACAAGTATTTAGCAAAGTATGATCAATGTTTGTGTGTGAGAAAATTACCAAAGCCAGGGGGGAAACCATCTAAAAGAATAAGAGAAAACTATTGATTCATAGGGTGTTCAGTAGAGTGATAAGGAAGGTCTTTACCCAGTAGTAGGGAATAATTAGCCTCAAATAATTAGCCTCAATTAGCCTATAAACACTGTTCTGGACACACCTAAGAAGTCATAAAATCAATATTCAATATAATTAAACTATGTCTCAGAACAAAGTGCAGCAACATTTTTTATAAAAAATTATATTCAGCATCCAAACTATAAAGTAAAATTTATAAGATCTGGAATCCAATTAGTGATAATAAACACACACCCTGTTACAACTGATAATTGAATTCTTTAAGGTTACGAGATATAAAACCAACGTATAAAAGTCATGTGCATCTCTTTATATCCAAAAAGAAATCAAGAAAACAGATCCATTTATAATAGGTACAATAAAATAAAATATTTAGAAATAAATTAACCAAGAAGGTAAAATACCTGTACATTGAAAGCTATAAAACATTGATTTGAAAAATTGAAAATATTCAATTATAAGAAAAGATATGTTGTGTTCATGAACTGGAAGAATTAACATAATTGAAATATCCATACCACCCAAAGTGATATTCAATATAAATCCTATCAAAATTCTAATGGCATTTTTCACAGAAACAGAAAAAAAAATCCTATAATTAATATAGAGCCACATAATATAGGCTCTAATATACAGAGCCATAATACAAGACCCAAAATGGCAAAAAAAAGTTGAGAAAAAATAAGTTGTAAGCATCACACTTCCTGATTTCAAATTATGTTAATATTACATCATTTTAGTAACCAAAACAGTATGCTACTGGCATAAAAACAGACACACCAACCAAAAATAGAGGGTCTGACATAAGCGACCTACGAATTTTTGACAAAGACACTAAGAAAACACAATAGGGAAAGAATGAGCTCTTCAATAAATGGTAATGGGAAAGTAGATAAGTCACATGTAAAAGAATAAAGAGGATCCTTCTGCTGTATACAAAAAATAAATTCAAAATGGATTTAAGGCCTAAAAGTAAGCCTGAAACTATAAAACTCCTAGAAGAAAACAGGGGAAATACTCCTCACCATTGGCTTTGGCAGTGATGTCTGGGTTATCACACCAAAACCTCAGACAACGAAAGGAAAAATAAACAAGTGGAATTATACCAATAAAAAGGTATTGTACAGCAAAGAATATAATCAATAAAATAAAAACAGCAGACTATGGATTGGGAGAAAATATTTGCAAACCACATATCTAGTGAGAGGGTTGATGTACAAAACATGTAAGGAACTTACACTATCATGAGTAGGAAACCAAATAACCCAATTCAAGAATACGCAAAGAAGCTGAATGGACATTTATTTAAAAAAGACAAACAAATGGCCAACAGGTACATAAAAAGGGCTTCACTATGTACTCATACCTGTCAGGATGGGCTGTTATGAAAACAAGTGTTAGGAAGAATGAAAAAAAAAAAAAAGGAATCCTTATGGTAGAAATGTAAATTGGTGGAGACACGAAAAAATGGTATAAAGTATTCTTAGCTAAAATAGAACTACCATATGACCCAGAAATCTGCTACTGGGTATATTCTCAAAGAAAACAAAATCAGCACCCTATGGATTAATCTGTGCTCCCATGCTCACTGCAGCATTATTCACAGTTGACAGATATAATAACCTAAGTATCTGTCACAGATAAATGGTTAAAGAAATTGTGCCATTTACACCCTCACTCACATACTGTCACTCATACACACAGAGGAATATTATTTACCCTTATAAAAAAAAAAGAAGATCCTGGAATTTATGACAATTTAGATAAACCTGGAGGATATTATGCTAAATAATATAAGCCAAAAGTATGGAAAAAAAATAGTCCATGAGCACAGTTCTGTGTGAAATCTAAACTAATGTTGAAAACTTTAAGAAAAAAAAAAAAAAAGAGTAGAATGATGGGGATATGGCAGGGGAGGGGGGCAGAAAATTCAGGCCAATAGTTACAAAGTTGCAGTCATACAGGATAAATAAGTCTAGAGATATAATATATAGCATAAGGACTTATAGTTAATAGTATTATATTGCATACTGGAAATTTGCTAAGAGTAAATTTTAGGAGCTCTTACTATATACAAAAAAGATAAGTATGAAAGATAATGGGTATGTTAATTTACTTGGCTATAGTAATAATTCCATCATGTATATCAAATATCACTTTGTACATTTTAAATATACGTAATAAGAGATTATCAGTCACAGAAAGAAGAAAAAATGACAATAACCAATCAATGAAAATGGACCTAACACTTACACATTAGATAGAGTTTGTTGACAAGGACATTATTATAATTGTTTCCACATGTCTGCAGAAAATTAAATAGACACATGGGGGATATAAAGAACACTCAACTCAAACATCTAGAGATAAAAGCCACAAAGTCTGAAAATAAAAATATGCTGGTTGTAATTAGTGGCAAATTAGATATTATGGAAGAAAAGATTAGTGAAGTATGAAATAGAAACTATTCAAAATAAAACAAATTTAATAATTGAAAAGAACATCAGTAAAATGTGGGGAAATTTCAAGCTGCCTGATACACAATGTAGTTAGAGTTCCCAAAAGAGAGAAGAGAGGTGGTAGACAGAAAAAAATTTTGAAGAAATAATAACCTCAGAGTTTTTAAATTTGGCCAAAACTATACAAATTGATGCAAGACCCTCAAGCAACTCTAACCACAAAAATTGTGTGGGGAAATGACACTGAGAACAACATGATCGAATTGTTCAAAAGCAGTTTGGAAGAAAGACCCTTAAAAACAGCCAGAGAACTCACGTTCAATACACAGTATGAAGATAGCATCTCATCACAAATAAAGCAAGTGAAACATAGAACTTTTTCTTTCATGACTGAAAAAAATCTGTCAACCTAGAGTTCTATATTCAGCAAAAATGTCTTTCAAAAACTAAACCAAGTTAAGGGCATTTTCAGACAGTGTCCTGCTTTGAATATCTCCCCTTCAAAATTCAGATGTTGCCATTGTAATATTAAAAGGTGAAGCCTTGCAGAGGTGATTAGGTGACAGCTCTTCTATTGTGAGGGGGGTAAGGCCCTTATAAAACAGGCATCACACAGTGTTCAGTGTCTTGTCTTTCTCCTCTTTGCCATGTGAGTACACAGTGTTCCTCCTCCCTAGAGGATATAGCATTAGATTGTTGTCTTAGAAACAGAGCACAGACCCTCACCAGGAAACAAACCTGCTGGCACCTTGATCTTGGCCTTTCTAGCCTCTAGAATTGTGAAAAATAAATTTCTATTCTTTGTAAGCCAAATTCCTCCAACACCTTGTTACAGCAGCACAAACAGACTAAGACAGAAAAGCTGAAAGAATCATCACCCTTACATCGTGTAAAGCTGATGGAAATTCTTCAGGTAGAAGGAAAATAATACCAGATGGACTATGAACCTAAAAAATTAAGAGCACTGCAAGTGGTAACTACATTGGTAAACACGTATCTTATTGTTTTAATCAATTTAAAAGATAATTGACTATTTAAATAAAAAGTTCAAGATAGGAGATGGAATTAGGCTATCATAAAATTTTATGTAACACAGGAGTATATAACATTGCTTGAAGGTAGACAGAGATAAGATAAATTTGTATTCCATAAAACCCAAAAGGAAGGACTAAAATGACCTAACAAGTATAGTCAGCCTTCCATTTAGGCCAAAAAAAAAAAAAAAAAAAATTATTCTGAACAGGTACAGACTTTACCATTTTCTGCTAAATAATACAGTATAACAATTATTGTGATTGAAGTCCAGAGGAGGCTGTTCATAGGTTATATGTGAATGCTATACTATTTTATAACAGAGACTTGTGCACTCATGTTTTGGTATCTGCTGGGTACCCCACGGGTACTGAGAAATTACTTTATTTATGGTTAATCGCCCCCAAAAGCCAATAAGTCAATATATAAAATGTATTTGATATAAAATAAAGCAGGAAAGAAAAAAGAGAAGAAAGAAATAAAAGAAGGGGGCAGTGCCTATGGCTCAGTGAAAAGGGCACTGGCCCCATATATCGAGGGTGGTGGATTCCAACCCGGCCCCGGCCAAACTGCAACAACAACAAAAAAAATAGTTGGGCGTTATAGTGGGCACCTGTAGTCCCAGATACTCAAGAGGCTGAGGCAAGAGAATCACCTAAGCCCAGGAGTTGGAGGTTGCTGTGAGCTGTGTGATGCCATGGCACTTTACAAGGGCAATTAAGTGAGACTCTGTCTCAAAAAAAAAAAAAAAAGAAAGAAACAATAGAAGGGACAAAAAGGAAGCAAATCCAAGATAATAGATTTAAACCTCGGCATATCAATAATCATATAATCATAATAAATGTAAATGATGATGTAAGTTCCTCACTTAAAGTCAGTGATTATCAGATTAAATGAAAAAGTAAGACCACCATGTGTTCCCTACATTAAATTTACTTTAAATATAAAGAAACAACTGGGTTTAGAGAAAAAGGATGGGCTTATATATTTACCATATTAACACTAATGAAAAGCTATATCAATATTAAATAAAATAAAATTAAAGAGGGTATATTAATATCCAAGTAGATTATATTGCAAAGAATTTTATCAAGGACAAAGAATGTAACTTCAAAATGATGAAGGGATCAATTCAACAAGAATATACAAAAGTCCTAAATGTTTGTGTACCTAATGTCAAATATTCAAATTGGATGGAGCAAAAACTGATTGAACTACACACTATTGAAGAAGAAATACATGTACATATATTTGATAATTATAGTAAGATATTTTTATATTCCATTCTCAATAACTGGGAGGAAAGTAGAAAATCAATGAGCACAGCCTTATCAACTAGTTCAACATAAATAATATTCATAAAACACTCCACATAAGACTTAAATACGCATTGTTCTTAAGGGTGCATAAGGCATTCACTAAAACATACTATAATCTAGATAAAAAAAGAACCTTAATAAATTTAAAAGACTAGTCACATAAAATATGTTCTATAACTATAATGGAATTACCAATATCGACTAAGATTAAAAATGGAAAATCACAGATCAATCTATTGCATAAACACCAATGTAAACATTCTAAACAAAATTTTAGCAAATAAAATCCAACAGTACATAAAAACCATAATACATCATGACAAGTGAGGTTTAGACCAGAAATGCAACGTAACATTAATCATCACTGTATTTTACCATGTTAGCAACTAGAAAAGTAAATTAAAATATATTATCTCAATACTGCACATGTAGAAAAAGTATTTGACAAAATCTAGCACTCACTTCTGATAAAAACTCTGAGCCTACAAGAAATAGAAGAGACCTTCCTTACCCAGAGAAAGGGCATCTATAAAAAACAAAACAAACAATTAAGACCCCACTATAGCTAATACTATAGTCAACTGTGAAAAGCTGGATGATTCCCTCCCAGGATCAGGAAAAAGGCAAGAATGTTCCCCCTCACCACTTGTATTCATTGTTATACTAAAGTTTGTGGCCAAAACGATCAGGCAATAAAAACAAATTTCAAAACATCCAGATTGAACAGGTGGAAATAAAACTGTTTTAGTTCATAGATGACACTGTCATCTGTGTAGAAAGTCAGATGGCATCTACAAAGTACCACTAGGATGAAAAGATGAGTTTAGCAAGATACAAGATCATATATAAAAACTAATTGTGTTTGTAGATATTAGCAATAAGCAAACAGAACTTAAAATTTTAAAATAGGGTGGCACCTGTGGCTCGGTGAATAGGGTGCCGGCCCTGTATATTGAGGATGGTGGGTTCAAACCTGTCCCTGGCCAAACTGCAACAAAAAAATAGCTGGGCATTGTAGTGGGCGCCTGTAGTCCCAGCTACTCGGGAGGCTGTGGGAAGAGAATCACCTAAGCCCAAGAGCTAGAGGTAGCTGTGAGCTGTGTGATGCTGCGGAGGGCCATAAAGTGAGACTTTGTCTCTACAAAAAAAAAAAAAGAAGAAGAAGAAGGAGGGAGGGGTGAGGGAGAAGGAAAGAAGGGGAAAGAATAATTAAAGAAAAGAGTGACTAATTCTCACATAAATTGGATTTGATTTTGACCAAAGAACATTACTTTAACATTAATTTTTAATTCAACTTGTTAATATGTTGTTTAGGATATTGCATCCTCACTTTTAAGTGAAATGTGCCTGTAATCTCCCCTTTATAATAATATATTTTCTCTAATTTTAATATTAGGGGTATCCAGATTAAGTAGAATGATTTTGAAGTATTTCTTTTTTTTTCTACTGTCTATAAGATTTGGCATGATATGTTTTTTGAAATTATCTTTTACTTCTATTTATAAATATTAGTTGTCTACTTGTTGAGACTTTGGAGAAAAAAAAAAAAGAAGTTAACTGATGACTCCATACTGAACCTCAGAGTCAAAGCATTCTATAATAGACATACTCTTATTTGACGATGTGAATGTTACTTTCTTTACATTATTATTGCTTAATATTTTGATGCAGCAATCATCTGATTTCTTTTCTGAATGTATTTATCTTTGTTCATTCTTTACAAGGTTTTTGTTTCTAATTCTTATCTTAAACACTGTTATTGTTATTAAATTTTAAGCCTTTTTAATTTTGTGAAGGCAAAGAGTAGTAACCTAATGAACACAAGTGTATGTAAAAAATAAATAAATAAATAATTTGAATAAAGTGCAGCATCAGAAAATATGACATGCTTAGGAAGGAATCTAATAAGAAAAAAAAAGAAAGAAAGATCTGTGCACTAAAAACTACAAAACAATACTGAGGAACATTCCAGATCTATATAAATGAAGTAATGTATCAAAAGAGCCAATGCTGTTAGATGCTGGTTCTCCCTAAGGTGATCTAAAGATTGAAGGAAATTTCAGTCAAGAGCCAGCAAACTATTTTCAAAAAATTAATGAGCAAATTTTAAAATTCACATGGAAATGCAAAGGACATAATACATCCAGAACAACTTTGAAAAAGAAGCAAGGCAGAGGACTAATGTTTCCTGATTTTACCACTTCGGGGGGGGGGGGGGGTAAACAAAAGAGTGTGATATTGATGTAAAAATAAATAAAAGTAAATAAATAAAACAGAACAAAGCATTAACAAATAGCTCCATGCATATGAATACGGTCAACTGATTTTTAACAAAAGTGGAAGTTATTTCAGTAAATATTCTTTTTGACAAAGGGTGAGGAACCTAGCTGATTTTCATAGGCAAAAAAGAAAAAACCCAGAAAACAAACAGAAAGAAAAGGTATAAGAAAAAATAAAGAATAAAAAAAGAAAAAGAAATATGCATACTTCATACCACATATAAAATTAACGTAAAATAGATTACAGATCAAAGTTTAAAACATAAAATCATAAAACTTCTAAAAGAAAGCATGTGAAAATCTCCATGACCTTGGGCTTTGAAGGGATTTCTGAAATGTAACATCTGAACTACAATTTACAAAGAATACATTACTAAATTGGACTTCATCAAAGTTGAAAACTCCTGTTTTCCAAAGGCATTCTTAAGAGAAAGATAAGACAAGCTACAGATGAGAAGAAAATATTTGGAAATCAAGTTTCACTAATGACTTCAGTTCAGGGTGCATAAAGCCCAAAACCCAGTAAGAAGAAAACAACAGCCAAATGAAAATAAGCAAAGATTTGAATAGACACTTTACCCAAAATAAAACAAGTACACATGTGAAAACAAGTTCGGTACTGTTAGCAGTGAATAACATGTATATTAAAACTACCATGAGAGATCACTGTACAAGATAATGTATAGAACTGTGAAAATTTAAAAGAGTGTCATCTATACCAAGTTGATAAAAATGTAGAGGAACGGACTCTCATATGGTGATGGTGGAAATGGATAAAAATAGGTCCATCACATGGAAAAGGGTTTATAGTTTCTCATTAAGTTAAATAAACACCGACTGTATAAGCCAGTCATTCCTCTCCAGGGAATTTATCTAAAAATAAAGTACAGGGCCACACCAAGTCCAGAACAGGAAAGTTCACGGCAGCTTTGTTTACTGTAACTCCCAACCAAAACAACCCAAATGTACATACAGAGGTGCATGAATAAACAAGTGTTGATATAGCCATACAATGGATTATCATTCAGTAATAAAAAAAATAAATAAAATTTAATAAAAGATAATTAAAAAGAGCTATGATACATGCGTGAATCTCAAAATAATTATAATGAAGGAAAGAAGCCAGAACAAAAAAAAAAGCACATACCACTTCATTTTGTTTCTATATGTCTATGGCCTCTAGAAGAGGAGTTAACGAACTTTTTTGTAAAGGCTCCGACAGTAAACATTGAGAGACCACACAGCATTCCCCCCCCCTTTTTTTTTTCTTTTTGGCGTCTTTGTGTATTTAAAAAGAATGTTTATAAAGTGGCTCCTACATAAAAGTCCCAGCCCTGGGAGCCACGAACAGACTCCATGGCCTTCGCTGGCCTCAAGGTCACCCACTGGCCCCTTTTGTTCTGTACCAGAATCATTGTTTTAAGGCAAGATGGAAGAAGGTCACAAGGACATGATGAACCAGATCCAGGGGAGGCAGTGTGGCATAGCAGAAGGCTGAGCTGACACTCTTTGGGGGGTTTTTTGAGGCAGAGTCTCCCTAGCCAAAGCTAGAATACTGTGGCATCACTCCAGCTCACAGTAACCTCAAACTCCTGGGTTCAAGCAATCCTCTTACTTCAGCCTTCCAAGTAGCTGGGATCACAGGCAACCACCATCACTCCCAGCTAAGTTTTCGTTTTCTTTTTTTTTTTTCGGGGGGGGGCGGTTTGCTGGGTAGAAACCAGCTCTCATTCCTGCTCAGGCTAAACTTGAACTCCTGAGCTCAAGCAATCCTCTCACCTGGCCTTTTGCAACTATACGACTGGCACAGTAGCCCAAAACAACCACAGACAACATATGAATGAATGAAAATGGATATGCACCAGGAAAAAGCTTTATGTACAAGACAACCAGCTGGCCCAAGGCCATGTAGCTTCTTCTATCCTCCTCTAGAAAAATGTAACCTGGTCTACAGGGACAGAAAGCAGATACGGGCTGGCCAGGACAGACAGAAGCAGGAAGGGGGTGGGAGGGGAAGATGCAAGGGGAACCTTTGGGGAGGTATCCAGATGTTTACTCTTCTCACTGCGGCGATGGTTTTGCAGGTATGTTCATATGTCAAACTTAACAAATTGTAGGCTTCAAATAAATGCAGTCGATAGTATGTCAATTACACCTCAACAATGCTGTTAACAAAAAGAAAATATCTAGTACTATTTTTCGCATCCATTCAAAAATTTATAACAGTTGGCATTTTTAGTTCAAGAAGCAAATAGCTCTTATTCTTTCATTATTGCATGTAATGTTGAAATGAATTTCAAAGCCAAGATTTGGAATTCTTTTAAATGAAGCTCTCATCTACAGTTTGCTAGTCATCACGCTGCCCCCTTGGAAGGGCACTGTGCCACCAATGGAAGTATTTGTTCAGGTGTTCACCTGAGAAATCCTTTCCCTGCCTTGTCCCCAACTCCTGGCCAGGGACAGGAGGTTCTGGAAGAGCCACGATAACTGATGCTCTTAGCTTCTGCCATTGAGTCAGGTCACTACCCTGAAGGTGAAGCAACCAGTCTGGGGCTATCTTAGAGACAGCTAACTGTCAGCAAGACTTAGGTGACCCTCACCCCGTCCCCGTTAAAGGAATGGCCAGCAAACTGTGAAGCTCAGTTCCAAGGCTGTGGACTGAGAAGAATTAAACATAAGACACACATTCTTGACTTCTGCTCAGATTGGCCGCTACGAGTCCTGCCATTGCATAATTCGGCCTGAAATGATTCCATTGTATTTTGTTGAGGAGAGTAGTGGGAAAGAGAAAAATCCTTTTTCAATGCATTCCAGCGTACACTGCATAAAATCTCCCAAGAATCTGTGTGACTTCGCACTGGCTGGGGACCCAGAAAGATCTGGATTGGAATCCCATTTCTGCCACTGATCAGCTGTGTGACTTGAAGCAGTTTATTTAATCTCTCTGGGCTTCAGTGTTCCCGTCTTCAAAATTAGAATTAACACTAGTTTCCTATAAAAATTAAATGGAACAATGGAAGCAAAGTGCTGAATTAAATGTTAGCGATTAACAGTATTATAGTATTATGGTTTGTGAGGTCCCCTTACAGAAATTTTTCTCTGGTCTCAGTGTCAGTAGAAGTAATTTTTTTTTAAGCTGCGTTAGTTTTCCTTTACGGCCCCCGTGAGTCCTGTATTTTACTTTGTGTCCTCTCCGTGCTGGGTTGACAGTGGCCCATGTTCAGTAAACGTGCTTACCTCGTGCTCCCCCCGTCTCTGGCTCCTCCTGTTTTCCCCGTGTGCCATCACCTTGCCTCATCTTCTTTCCTTTAAACGTTTTCTATTAGGCTGTATTTTATCTGTCTTTCTAAGCCAGCTTAAAGGTCGCTGCTGCTGTCGTTTGGTGTAGGCTAAGGTACATGTGAACAAAGTGAAACGGTGAAATAATGGTTTACATAATTAAATTTGATTAAAACATCTATTGGATGTTTCCTTATCTTTAAAGTGTTTTCTAATTTTTAAAGTTGGATTAATGACACTACTTATATCATATGAACCTCAAGGATTAAATAATGCATATGAAGCAGGATGGTGCCTGGTGTATACCTAGCAGTCAATAAATGTCAGCTCTTGTTATCCTGAAGTATATGCTACGCTCTCCTGATTCTGTTGCTTACTTTCACCTCATTGAGTTGTTCAAGCCATACACTTTCCCATGGTCCAGGATCCTCCTTACAATGCCCAGGTTAATTTGTGACACTCTTCCTTCACTTGTCTCTGCATATCTAGAAATACATACAACTTTCATTTTAAACAATTGAGTATCAGACTTACCCTGAGCAAAAACTCCTTAGGGACAAAATATATTTATGATGAAAATAACCAACCTCTCACACATCTGAGAGATGCTTTGAATTATTTTGAATCTCAGTAATAGGACACAGTACTAATTAACATAGATTTTCCCCTGGTCAATATGTACAGATCACATTCAAAGGCCCATCATAGGGATGTTTAGATGTGCAGTGACGGGCACTCCACTTCCATCGTGAGAACAAAAGCAGACAGCAGGAGAACTCACACTATGCCTCCAACTTCCCTCTTGTTTAATTTCGTGGATTTACTTATTTTACTTTATTTCATTTCTTTTCTTTTTTTTTTTTTTTTTTTGAGACAAAATCTCACTCTATTACTCTGGGTAGAATGCTATGGTGTCACAGCTCACAGCAAACTCAAACTCAAGTGAACCCTCTTATGTCAGCCTCCTGAGTAGCTGGGACTATAGGCACCCACCACAACTCCCGGATAGTTTTGTTTTTTGTTTTTTTTTTTTTATTTTTAGTGGAGATGGGGTCTCGTTCTTGCTCAGGCTTGTCTTAAACTGCTGAGCTCAAGCAATCCACCTGCCTTGACCTCCCAAAGAGCTAGCTAGAATTACAGGAGTAAGCCACCTCACCTGACCAATTTTATAGATTTAATTGAGGTATTTATCCTCTCTTAGAACTGGGTTTCTTGGCCTGATACAGTGGCTCACACCTATAATCCTAGCACTCTGGGAGGCTGAAGTGGGAGGATCCCTGGAGCTCTGGAGTTCAAGACCAGCCTCAGAAAAAATAAAACCCATCACTACTAAAAGTAGAAAATTAGCTGGGTGTCATGGTGGTCACCTGTAGTCCCAGCTACCTAACAGGCTGAGGTAGGAGGCTCACTTGAGTCTGGAGTTTGAGGTTGCTGTGAGCACTGATGATACTGTGAC
The DNA here is from genome assembly GCA_963574575.1 of Galagoides demidoff. Classification (NCBI taxonomy): domain Eukaryota; kingdom Metazoa; phylum Chordata; class Mammalia; order Primates; family Galagidae; genus Galagoides; species Galagoides demidoff. Next base: position 55,782 of record CAUYQV010119329.1, read on the forward strand.
ACTATTGTACCCTATCTAGGGCGACAGAATGAGAATGTCTTAAAGAAAAAATTGATTTCTTAATTTGTAAGATAAGGAGGTTGATCCATATTTAAGATTACTTTTTTAATCTAAGGCAGGTCTGTCCTACTGCCCTATAGCAGAGCTTCTCTATTCTGAATCACACACATGCACACACACAAAAACTCCTTTTTAAACAATTAACACACACCATAAAGTTAAGAAACAAAACTTCAGATTGCAGTTTTTATCACATTTAAAAGAAAGGTGTATGTATTTTTTCTCTTGCTCACAAGAGAAAGTCTACCTTACTGCAGGATGGATGCGTCAGGAACAGAGTGACTGCAGTTCTCAGCTTGCTTCTGTAGTCCTGGTTTGTGCTTGGTGTTCTAATAAAATTATGAATAATTTCTGCTTTAATTCACAAAAACTCCCTGGCTAGGATGATAAATTACATGGTCACTCCAACCGGATAGGACAGCTGCAAGTGTTTTTGATAATAGCCACCATTTCTTGTGTAGACAGTGGGCTGAAATAACTTTCACACGCTCTGTCTCACCTGCATGTCTCAATACTTGCTAAAAGCAGAACATCATTCTGGCTGTTGTCAGATGAGGAAACATTTCCACAGTCGACAGCAACCGCACAGTTAGGTTTCTCAGACACCAAAGCCCATCAGTATATCTTACTGATGAGAGTTAAAATGTGATCAATGAGCATTTCTGCCCATTAACCGACCTTACGGTGATATCCACTGACAAAGAAAAAAGAAGTTTCTAAATAGGTTGAATTATAAAAAAATGTTAATGAAAGATTTTCTGACATCTTTTTATTTATTATAGACACTCAACGTTAAAAACCATAAATTTTAGCCTACTTTATTTAAATTCTGAACACCAGCATTTGGGATAGTAAAGAATTGTTCACAAAGTTCTCATTTCACTAAGTTTACCATGTGGTTGCAACACTAATTTTCCCAAAGCATTTCATTTGTTAAGAGGAATAGCAGAGATAATAACTCAAAACTAGTAGGAGATGGAAATACAGTGCCATTGGATAAAAAGCTACGATGTTTATAACAAGGATATGAATTTTCTGCTGCTCTTTTTGTGTAATTTTCCTTCTGTCCCTCACTCATTCCAAAACCATTACTGAGTTTCTATAATTTGCCAGGTAGCTTTGTGAAGCACTTAAGAGTGTGTAAAGCCTTTTCATTAGCACTGTCACCTCTATTGAAATCTACCTTATTCTAGGCCCAAAGAAGACTCTCTTTTCACAGAGAAATTCTAAACCAGCTTGAACATGGAAGAGCCAGTTTCCAACTTTCTTTGGAAACACCAATATAATCCCTAAAAAAAAAAAAAAACTTGACTAAGATGATAGCCGGCCTGATTTTACAAAGTTTTTCATTATCCTATCAGCAGAAGTCTTGGAGAAGATCCAGGTTTCTCACTGTATCACAAAGACATGAAATGACCCCAAAGAGAATATGGCATCAGCTAGCGTGAATCTACCTTCTAGGTAAAAAAGTATTTACGTGAGAATCGTTCTGCTAACACTGATTCCCTCCAAATCTAGCTATTTCTTTTTAATTGAAAGTTGTAACAGAAAATGATACCTGATTTACATTTCACATTTCCACGTAACTATAAACTTTTATAATGGTGAACAGATGTCGATGTGAATTTTATAAAGCTGGGATATACTTTCCAAATTCATGTCAGAGGAATGTCAAATTGAAACCAGGAAAAGAAATACCAAAAGATGAGCAAAAGGGCAATATCGACGAGGATTTGTTTAGTACGGCGACGGCTTTTTGCAACTAAAATCCTAAGGGACTAATAGTTCACAGACGCCTTCAACAACAAATTTGTGGACAGAGCTTGAAAGAGTTTATAGTCCCACAATCGCTAAACTTCTGTCTGCGCACATCCACACAAATATAATTACAGGTTCTTCTATTTACTATTATTATTGGATTTCAAAAAAAAATGTTTAAATGTTAACTACAAAGTTATCACGGATTGAGCTTTAATAAATCTTGACATCCACGCTAGCAATCATTTCAAAAAGAAACAAGCAGCAACTAGTCGGTCTCAGAACAAACACTGCTAGATCTTGCCTCTGATCAATCTGATCAAGTAAAAAAAAAAAAAAATGTGAACATGATAGAGCTGATGTGAACTCAGAATTGACCCCTTCTTCTTCTTCCCACCTTCAGCCTGCATTCATTTGAATTAATATTAAATTCATAAGGAACAACTCCCAGGAAGATAGGAGCCAGGCAAAGAGATAAACAAGAAGGTTATCTGAAGGGCATTCTAGGAATAGAAAAATAGTCTCTGCTAAGCATGCAAAATATTCAAAATCGCTTCATAGGCTTATGTTAAAAACACCAAAAGGAAACGTAGGACAAAGGCAACATGCAGTTTCCTGAACTCCCTTGAAGATTTATGAATCTGTTTGACCTCAGCATCTTAAGTCTGAGAACTTTCATTTGGGTAACAGACCAAATGCAGGATTTTCTTACTCTCCTGTTTTCCTTCCAAACTTCAGATTTATTTTGATGTATTACAAAAGAGTATGTTGCTGATATTTAAAGCAACAGATAAGGGCACCGGATATTGCCGGCAGAATATGATCTGTGAGCTCATAGATCAGTGAGATTTAGTAACAGGCTAGGCTCTGCTAATTATGTTTGTCACAGCCTGATAAGACATGTTTTACACCGAACTATTTTCTATAGCTAAGCACAAACATTCACAGGGGTCCTTACTGAGGGTTTGAACTTCTGCTTAAAAATCTCTCCATCAAAATCCTAATAAGCAAAATAATTAAGTAAGCCTTGAACCAACGTCACACTTTAATTCCATTTTATGGAGTGCTCTATTTTATTTCCAACCGTAGTTTAATAACTTCCTGTTCCCCCTGCTCACATCCAAGGAGCCACCTCCTGGTATTTGCTGGACCTGAAAGGTTGCCATAGTCTTGACACACAAATCATAAAGCATCGACGTGGAAGCAAATGGTACTCTAACTGCTGCTATTTTACATACAGCGAGAATCACCCAGGGGGCTCAGAACAAACATAGCATTGTACAACACAGGGCAGCTGGTTGGCTAAATGTGGCCCCCAGCTGTCATGGAGACAACTGACGATAATTAATTACTAGAGATTCGGAATGATTCTGCCTGTGTCTAAGTCCCTGGTCATAGACTCTCGAGGAAGGTTTGCTTTCATTTTTTTAGGCCACTAAGGGAAATGTGGAGCCTGAAGGCAGAACCGACACATCGGCAATGCAGATTTACCTCAAATCCGGTGGTAAAACACATTCGTGGGACGTGAATTACAGACATTTCACATTTCAAAGTTTTCAAATGGTTCACTGAGTGAACTGGTTGTATTGAAGTTGATGTTTACATTTATTTCACGTGCATACACTCAAACATTTTAAATCAAAGTTGTACACACATCAAAGCATCACTGGAATGTGGGAAAGTCCTTCGTCAGTTTAAAAAATAATTGTTAATAATGAAAAGTTGCTGAAAAATTCCTTGAAAGGAATTTAGGAAGTCTCTAAAACCAAGTAACAATCACACCCCTCTCAGCAAGAACCTGTAATAGTGTACGTCTGAAAAATCGCTTGTCCTTTGTGAGAGGTCTGCCTTGTGCTGCTCTGAGCCTGTCCAGGGGCTTTTCAAAGGGTCTCTGGGGTTTTCCGCCTCCTGTCTCCCCCGGGCCATGCAGAAATCTAGGAAGCCTCTGGGCAACTTTAGCTATGGCTGCGTGACCACTGACATCATGGGATTTTGAGCCATCGTTGGTAAATGCCTGATACAAAGAAAAGAAAGTCTTCTTGGCAGTGACCTTCTCATCAGAGAGTTGTGCATTGTGACTACATGTTCTGACCAGTTTTCATGTGTGGATTACTCCTGGTCGCAGCACAAATAATACAAAAAGACCAGTCTTTTCAGTACATAAAACATATGCATGTGACTGTTGCTTTGACATAATACGATTATCAACTTCTAGGCCACATTACCTTGATTATATTTATCTTTTTAATCACCAGTCTCAAATATAGGAGATGAAAACTTTACGAAGAACTGAGTGTTAAGGCTCAGCACCTATAGCACAGTGGTTACGGCGCCAGCCACATACACTGAGGGTGGCGGGTTCAAACCCGGCCTCGGCCAGCTAAATAACAACTGCAACAAAAAATAGTCGGGCGTTGTGGCGGATGCCTATAGTCCCAGCTACTTGGGAGGCTGAGGCAAGAGAATCGCTTGAGCCTAAGAGTTTGAGTTTGATGTGAGCTGTGGTACCACGGCACTCTACTAAGGGTGAGGGAGTGAGATTCTGTCTCAAAAAAAAAAAAAAAAACACTAATGTAATATTAAGGAAAGACAAAAATATGTATTTTTAAAAATTCATTTTTTCTCAACCACACAAAAAAACAGGATGGAATTTTGTCTTTTTTACATTGATTCTACATGTATCTAGCTGGGATTTTGTCAAGTCAAGGTTAAAAAATAAGTCAAAAATAAAAGGTCATTTATAGATACCACAGATCATGGACTCTGGCCAGCAGGTGCTGTACTTGTTCCTTCTCGTCTGTCACTGTGCCCTGCACAGACTTGCCTTTCTATGATATTAGAGTGTGAGACAGAAGAGACTAGATACAAGATAATCTCTTTATGAAGCATTTCATCCTGTCAGAAAGAAGAAGTATCCTGCACACAAAAGGAATTGCTTTCCATTCACCACCAAAACATTGCCGTGGTCATCACCACAGCATCACAGGAGAGTTACTTTGTTCAATTCCTATCTTTCTCTTTCTTATTTTGGAAAGAATAGGAAAATTATTTGTACTTGAGATTTGTTTTAGAACTTACCTTTCATAATGTATTCATTTTTTTTCTTTTATTTAAAACAGATATACCTTTACCATGCCCTACAGTAAGCCATATTAAAATGAAACAATTTTAAAGGCCAATGAAAAAAGAATAAAATAATGAAAAGCAGTAATAATAAAATAAGCATAATTTAAATAAATACTAAAGTAGGAATACAATAAAAATTCAATTTTTTTATTCAAAACAAAGATGCAAATTTAAAGACAAAATAATTTTCTCATTCCTCTTTATACAATAATTCAATTGCTATGTGGACATTAAATTAGAAAAAAAAATGGGCTTGGCATCTGTAGCTCAGCGGCTAGGGCACCAGCCACATACACCAGAGCTGGTGGGTTCAAACCCAGCCCAGGCCTGCCAAACAATAACTACAAAAAAAAAAAAAAATAGTCAGGCATTATAGCGGGCACCTGTAGTCCCAGCTACTTGGTAGGTAGAGGCAAAAGAATTGCTTAAGCCTAAGAGTTGAAGGTTACTGTGAGCTGTGATGCCACAGCATTCTACTGAGAGTGACATAATGAGACTCTGTCTCAAAAAAAAAAAAAAATGCTAGGTCCAAAGTTGATTGAGAAAGAATGTTTGATTTACCCTTTGCCAGATTAATAAGTATTTGAACCGATTGTAAAGGAAAGCCATGCCATTCAATTTTATTTAGCTTTACCCTACTACAAGAATGCTTAATTTTTTCACTCCAATGTTATCTTGGTATTAGCAAATAAATAATTTATACTAATCAATTTTTATAAAGTCTACCAAAATCCATGAGATTTCAAAATTACTTAGGAGAACATTTTGCCTGGAGTGGAGATTTTACAAAGGGTATGTTTTTCTCATGCTATATAAAAATATACCACCCCTGAAAATCTCTTATAGGAAGAAAAATTTTGTCATATTTACTACAAGATAAATAACCATCAAGTAGATGCTCACGGGAATTTTTACACTAAAAATTTGCTTGTTTTATTTCCACTTTATTTCTAGAAAGAGCCTAGTGGTGTCTATTCTTCACTCACTCAGGGCGATCATAATCTATCCTGGACTGAGGAAGAACAATGATATTTCAATCATTTGTGTTCCTATTTATCTCTTCAGGATTGGTTAAAAACTAGGTAGCCAAACAGAATTTCATTACAATACTAAGTCAAGAACTACAGAAGAAATGCTAGAAAGGAGAAGGAGTTCTGAAGTGATTACAAAAAGGTGGGGGCAGAAGAAAAAAGGGAAGAAGGGTGAGATGACACAGGGGAGAACCGGGGAGGAAAAGAAGAGAGACTGAATCCAGGAGACAGAGGAAAAAACTGGTGCAGCTACGCTTCATTGATCACTTAGGAAGATGAAACCTTCCAAGGTGAGGGCTGAAAGATCTTTAGTGCAGGGCTGCCCCTGTGGCTCAAAGGAGTAGTGCACTGGCCCCATATGCTGGAGGTGGCAGGTTCAAACCCAGCCCTGACCCAAAACTGCAACAACAACAACAAAAATCTTTAGTGCAACATAGTATAAATGAATGAATAAATGAATACCTTCCTGGAATCAGGATGGAAACATGGGAGCTACATTAGGTCTTCCTAAAGGGAGCTGGTATGCCTCTCCTTCCTGATGAGTTCAAATTATTTTATTCCAATATTATTTTACTAAATGGCATTCCCCAAAGTTAGCCTTTTACTTTCACTGGGTGACCCGATGGGAAGGTTAGGATGATTGACTCCCAACTAAATTATTGACCAGTTTGTGTGTAGGCTCCTGTCCCCTGGGTTTTAATACATAAAAATGAAGGCCGTCCCTGCTGTAGGTTATACAGCAGAAGTAATATAGATACACATATAAAAAACGTCACAACATTTACCAACAGGAGATGAGCGCTCTCCATGCTTCCAGATGCAGAGTAAAGGCGAGAAAGCTTGACAGAAAGTCTTTGAAAGGATTGGTGGAGTGGAATAGCAAAGGAAATAGCAGGCAGGAATGTTGAAAGGAGAAAACCGTTTCCTAACCATATCTGTATTACTGACAAGAGCAGAAGGCCCAGGGATAAGAATGTGAAACTGAGTAGTGGACATCTCTGTGACTTTCCATGACTCTGCCCCCCTTCTTTTCTGATAGCATCCTGATTTTCCTGGGGAGAAACACCCTTCTCTAATAGCAGAAGTTTCGGGGAGGCTAAGGCTTGCAAGAAGAGAAGACAAGTCAAGCCCGGCCAACAAGAACACCACACCCCACCATTTTAGGGACTAGTTTGGGGATGAGCATATGATTAAAATGGACCTATCGGAACAATACCAGGAGGTGTCTGGAGATTTCTGGGAAAGACATGTATCTTTCTTTAGTTCTACTCAGCTAGTTCAATTTTATATACACTGAAAACTTAAGCTATGCTAAATTTTATAAAATTTTTAAAATAATTAACCCTAGCTTACTGTAATATTTTTACCTTATAAACTTTTTTCATTTTCTTACTTTTTGACTCTTTTAGAAGAACACTTAGTTCAAAACACAAATGTTATACAGGTAATACAGAAATATTTTCTTTCTTCTTACTTTTTTTTCAATAAGGTGTTTTCAATGTAAATTTTTGTTTCACTTTTTAAACGTTTTTTGTTAAAAACTAAGAAACACACACGTTAGCCTAGGCCTACCCAAGGTCAGGATCATCAACATCACTGTCTTCCGACTTCACATCTTGTCCTGCTGGAAGGTCTGCAGGGACAATAACATACATGGAGCTGTCATCTCTCATGATGACAGTGTCTTCTTCTGGGATAGCTCCTGAAGGACTTGCCTGGGGCTGTTTTAAAGTTAACTTTTGTTTTTTCTAAGGAGAAGTACACTCTAAAATAATAAAAATAAAGTAAACTCGTGAACCAGTAAGACAGCTTCATTATCATTATCATGTATTATGTACATCACATAATTGTAGATGCTGTACTTCATATGACCGCAGTCCAGTAGGTCTGTCTACGCCCACCTCCCTACAGGCACATGAATAATACATTGCACTAGGATGTCACCACGGCTGCAATGTCACTAAGTGATAGGAATTTTCAGCTCCTTTATGATCTTGTAAGACCACCTTTGTATGTTTAGTTTCCATTGACCAAAAACTTGTTGTGTGCTACATGACTATATTGAAAACAATCATATCACTGAAAAATAATTTGTCCTGTTCCACTTTCTGCTCACCCTTCTGATGCAGACCTGACCGCCTTTAGCTGACGTAACTATACTGAACCTGCAGGGGTTCTAGGGAGTGGTCCCTTACTGTCCAAATGGAACAGACTCCTTCCTGACCTAACTTGCCTGACTCTAGAACATTCCCGCTGCTGCTCTCATCTTGCCACTTTGTCCACTGGATTCCCTGTCCCACTCCTGCCTCTTCCTGGCTCTGACCTTCTCTGCTTGGTCTCCTTCAATATCTTTCCCCTCCCTGTGAGTCATTAACAACAGAGCTTCTGCACTCAGTTGCTGCCTACGTACCAATGAGCCCCAAGCCTGTATGTCCAACATCAGACCCTTGAACGGGATGACGGACATCTCCACCTGGATTTCCCATGGCTGTTTCAAACCCAGTTTGTTCTAATCCTGCTCCTCCCCCTCTATTCCCTTCTCTGTGAATAGTGCTTCCAGCCACCGTGTGCCCTCGCCAAACACTGAAGAGGCATCTAGATTCCCTTCTCTTTCTCAGCCTAATGCCCAAGCAGTCAGTAAACAAATCTTATACATTTTGTCTTCTTTTTTATATATGACCTTGCGTTGTCATTCCTGTGCCTCTTTATTCTTAATGTAGGCCGTTATCTCTCACCAAGAAACAGACACTAATGTGATCTCTTGTCTCTAATCTCATACTCCCCCAATCCATTCTCATTATCACTGCTGCAAGATTCTGGTTTGCTAAAATGCAAAGCTGTCCATGTCCCCTCTGCCCATCTGTTTCATATCTCCACGACTTCTCTCTCTGTCTCAAATGCCCAGCCACATTTTAACTATTAGATAAGTCTACTTTATCTCCAAACCTCATCTTCTGCCATCTCCACTATGAACTCTCTGATGACCACTCCCCCACTTTTACCCCAACCCACCCTGAAATGACTTCCCCTCTTGTGTCTTTAGTACTCCAATGCATTTGTTTCCCCGATTTCATTAGTTACACATCCTGAGGATGTGATATTCACCTCTGCAGACCCAAGAACTACATGCATATTGCGTGCTTAATAAATACTAATTGAAAGAATTATGTCATTTATGCACCTTGTATATGTGATATATAGAGAGAAATTGTAGAGAAACTTGAACACAAACAATGTAGTGACCGGTTAAACAATTAGTGCCATAATATAACTGGGTAACCTAGATGGCTTTCTATGAAAGGGTGGGGTAGAAACTTGATTCCGTAAAGAACACACATAACATACTATGGCAGAAAGTGTTTGCCCAAATGTCACTACAAGATCTCCCATCCCACGTGTTCTTTTGTGATACAATTTTCTATTCTTCCATCAAGAATTACGCTCTCCACCTTGTTGAACTTGTGTGGGCCCTGTGAAGATCTGATGCCATGATAATTCTTGGCATAGCCCTTAACTAGCCTGGTGACTTCTGATTCCTGCTTCTCGGAGCTAGCTAGTAGTCCGTGAGGTACAACTACTAGACCATCATTCTCTAGGAAGCCAAACCACCGGAGAGGAAATCAATAGTGTAGAAGCCACTGAGGACCAAACTATAAATGAAGAAACCATCATAGATCCAAGCTCAATAGAACCTTCAGATGACCCAGCCCCAGAAACCAACTGCCCACAACAGCATAAGGATCCCAAGTGAGAACCTCTCACCAATTCTCAGTGAACACACAGAACCAGAAAGAAATAGCAAATAGTTGGTCTTGCTAATATGCCACAATAGATAAAATATGTAATTTGCTTTTTAATTTTTCTCTAACACTGTTAGAATTTCTAAATTGGATAATTAGTCAAATACTAACTCATCTATCAACTTTATGAAAGAAAAAAAGAATTCAAAGGCAATCGTAATAAAAATAAAGTAATTTCAACTTAATCTTTTAAGTTGAAAATACTTGTTGTCTTTAACAGAAATACAAAAAAAAAAAAAGAATCTTAACATCCACTTACACCGAACTGATTAAAATAAGCATATGCCCTGCAAAATGGAACATTATACACTGTAAAAGAAATGCCACAGTCTGATATGAATTGATACAAAATGATGCTAAGGTAATAAACTAAGTTGCAAATCAGTAAGCACAGTATAGATCCTGGTTTTTAAAAGATTATTAACTGGGGTGCCAAAAAAATGTATACACATTTTAAGTGATATTATATGTCTCACTTTTCAAAGTTGAATTGAATTACAGTATCACCGTGTAGCGTGATATTTGCTCAAAAGGTGGTGTTCTTCAGATGGATGCGAGTGTCACCATGCAACAGGCAGGTCAGCCAAAGAAAATGGCAGAAGCATGATTGTCATTCAAGGAGCACAAGCTCGTTTTGAAGTGGTATTTGAAATTCAAGAAAATTGTGGAAGAACAATGACAACTGAGGCGTGATATGCAACAGAACCTCCAACACACCCACAACTGCGTGCGTGGGTGATAAGTTTCAGACGCAGAAGGGAGGCTCCTGAAGGCCTCGCACGGCAGCAAGTCCTGCTTCTTCAGCTACATGCTCGTCACAGAGTCCACCGAACGCTGTGCCCGTGAGACACGAGTTAGCAGAATAAGCATATGATGCATTCTTAAAACAGCAAAATGGGAAGTTTTCATACCAAAATTATAGGCACGGAGGCGTGACAGCTTACCTCCATGAGAATATGCCAGGACAATGAATAGGACAAAGAAATGCAGGTGCCTGCCCCTTCCCCCATTCTCATCACTCAATACCCCTTGACTTCTACCTATGGGGACTTTGAAGGATCTGGTGAACTACAGAAAACCAGCTACGCTGGCTGCATTTCAGGGAAAAAAGTGAAATAGCACGTGTGGCAATACAGGTATACACAGGTCAACGTTGCTCAAGCAGGAGTTTGCCATTATGAGAAGTCTGGACGCGGATGGCCAGCACGCTGAGCACCTCTTATAACTGCAGACATTAAAGGTAACCTATATTCGTCTTTTGCTATTACTATATATTGAGTATTATAATTTGAATACTTTAATACTATAATTTGAATAGGTTTTTTTTTCTCTCTTAAAATGTGTATAAATTTTTTTTGGCACCCTCTATATTTATTCAAAAAAATTCAGGAAAAAAATCTGAACGCATGCTTAATAAGGATGTGTCTACCTCTGAGAAGCTGACTGGCAACAAAGACTTTAATGTTGCTATATTTTATACCATATTGTTTGAATGCTTTTACAGCGAATAGGTATCATAATTTTTGTCAGAAAAACACAGATCTGAAAAACGTCCCTTTCCTCCTCTCTTCTCACTGTCCCTGACCTCGCTCTGTCTTTAAGGTAATTTATATTTACTTTGGTTCATCTTTTGCTTAATAATATTGTAGAATTCCAGGATGTCCATCATGTTATCATAATTAAGAGTCAAGTTATTTGACAATCTCAAGTCTGAATTTTGTAACCCGGCAGCTGAGGCCTCCATAACTCTGTTCTAACGATCTGTCGACATGTGCTTGATTCCAGTGGAGCCCTATCTGTGCCACTGTGGTGCTGTGTGTGCTCTGCGCCTGGATGGCGACTGCTGCTGTCACCCTGTGTGTCTCCTCCAGGGTCACCCGCTGGCCCACATACCACCGGTCCCTCAAGGCCAACCCCACTGCTGTTTCCTTCTACTGGAAGTCACTTCACACATAATCTGCTTCTTTCTTTGAATTTGTTGCTTTCTACCTTACAGTTTTTGAAATTACTTCAATTTTTGACTGATATTTGGAAGAGATGATTATTTCACACAGTTCAAAGTTAAATGTGTTTCAAAATATACAATCAACGATCTCTCTCCCCAGCCACCCTGTTCCTTGCCCTTTATTCAACCAATAATTTGTTTCTTTATGATCCCTTTCGGACATGTTTTATGTACACACACAGAAGCTCATATATGCTTATTTTTCCTACATTTCACATAATCACAGACTATTGTACTCCTTGTCTTTCACTTTGCCTTTTTCACTTAATATGTTTATGTATTTGAACATAAATACTTATAGAGTCTCTATCATATATTCAGGAATTGTTCTAGGCATTGGAGAAACAGAAACAAATAAACTGAAAAGACATAATCACAATGATAATAGTTCCAATCTCAAAAGCTTAACTTCTAATAAAGCAGATGGACAGAAAACAAAATAAATATAATTTATAGTACATTAGATGATAAGTGCTAATTATAATAGTAATAAAGCAGAAAAATTTCAGAATATATATTGTGGGGGTAACATTTGAGACAGAGTGACCAACAAAGGCTTGACTGAGAAGGTATTTTTTAAATGATATCCTGAAGACAGTCAAGGCAATAACCGTGTGACTCTCTGGAAAAAAAATGTTTGGACAGAGGGAATAAGCACTAGGCCTGAAGTAGAATTGTGCATGGTGGGTTCCAGGAATAGCAAAGAGCCTGTGTGGTTGGAGCAGAATAAACAAGTGACCTACTCATATTATAAATATTTTTAGCCATGTTTTACTTATTTTTGAGTCTAAAAGATTATATAACATAAAATGGTTGTATGCAGCTCATCTTAGTTTCTCCTTATGCTTAACACAACGCCTTGTAAAGAGTAAGTGCTCACAAATTGTTAAACAAGTGAATGTGTAAGAGAAAGAAAGAATGAATGACCGAATGGTGCATCATCAAAGACCAATGCTATTTATTTGATTGTAGGGTTCACAGCCTTCACACTTGCCGCCTCCTAAGCCTGAAATGCTGTTCTGTGAACCCACATGACCAATAACCCCCATTCTCCATAATCCTTACTCAAAAGTAAGTTCTGAGTGGGACCTCACAGAACACCATCTTATGCGAAATCAATCAACAAAAGTAAGCAAAGAAAAACTAAGAGGCTGATTAATAGCTCTGCTTATGCTTCTCAACCAGGGGGCATTGTTTTCACTGAACAATTTCCTAGACAACTGATGTAGAAGAAGAAATTGCCTGAGAAAACTGGCCTGGCACAAAGGACTCTTCATCCTTCCACCGTGAAAGTCACGTAGATATGTTTTGTCAGTTATCAGGAACTAGAGAATATTTATTAGGTAGTGGCTTTATGTTTATGATGTACTGAAAGGCATGACCCAATTTTCTCAAATACAAAACTGTCACCTCATGACAAATAAATGAGCTTGCAGGTATTTCTGTGTGCTGAAGGAAATCTAAAGTCAAAATCTCCTATTCGTCTTTTACATGTCACATGCATATATTTTCAGCCTTTCTAATGAGATTTGTATGTATTAAAATGAGATAAACTTATTCCCCTTGAGATGAAGCATCAGGAAAAGGAACAAATACTGGGGGGAAAAACAAACAAACAGATGATAGAGAAAAAAGGTAAAGTTCTGATAAAGCTCCAATTTCCATGCACTTGGGGTAGGTCCCAGCCAAAAGCAGAGTTTATCAAATCTACTGTTATCATGTTGCCAAATCTGGCTCTGGTTTTATATTAATTGCAATAATTGCCATGGGTGTTTCATGAAACAAAGACCTACATTCTGAGAATTATTTTCCATGCAATGCACATTAAGGAAACTTGTTCCATAAGCACATCTGGTCTTGGCTCAGCACACTGTGGGGAGAATCTATACACCAGCTCAGTGCTCTAACATTAAAACTTTTAGAAGACCTTGCTTCGCTAAACACATTCAAAGATAGCTTATGTCAATATTTTCAAACTCTTTAAACCATCGAGCTATCCTAACATGCATATAATATTGTTGTTGTTATTGTTTCCCATCAAGTCATGGAAGAATACTGAAAATACTGCTCCAATGTCTTCAGTATGACTAGAGCGTAACATACCATTTTTCAACAGATGCTACAAAAGCACTCATTGATCTCCAAGGCATTCAATACATCGAATAAAGCAAAAATTATGCCTGTGGTTGTGTGTTTTTAAAGCACTAGTTTACAGACTCTTTCATTTTACTATCCTGAAAAGAATATTTCTCAATTATAAAATCCACTACAAGGAAAATTATCGTCTAGAAACTTAAAGGGACTCTTTCTCTTTATGCTCTAATCTTATAGCATATTCCTACCCATCTTAGGTTTGTGACAAAATTTATTTCCATTTTTTTCCATATTGACATTTAAGACAAATATGCAACATGTCCTAAAAACTCCAGTTTTGGTTAGAATAGTCAAGGGTATCATATCTCAAACTATGAATCCTTCCAAAATTTGGCAAAACTATGAAAAGCAACTATTTTCAGCACCTGCACAATGGATGATACCTGGCTGTGATCTCTGAGAACAGGAAAACTTGTGGGGTGAGCACAATATCCATCCTAGCTTCCTGCCTTAGGGTATTCTCAAAATCATAATGAAGAAACAGTTCCAATATAAAAGAAAGGTCATCCTCTAGGCAGAGGATGTAGAATTTAGAGCTTGGCTTGACTGAGAAGGCTAGAATTTGTTAGACAGAAAATTGGAGGGAACGCAATTGAACAGAAATCTGAAAAAGGGTCTCCCTGAGTCCAGACCAAATATTAAGCTATGCATGTACATGCAGACAGTACTGCATGAGGTAAGGCTCAAAACAACTACTGGGATTGAGGAGCTGAAAACAGATTCTAGAATTCTCATAGTGCTGTGAGATGTGGAATTCTGACCAGCCATAGTACAGAAACCTTGGTGAACATCCACAGCATTCAATTAAGATACAAATAAGGATACAGCTTATAAATAGAGCTCCCCTAACCTTAGAGGAAATGCTACCCTAGAACTGCCCTAAAAAAAAAAAAAACCTTAAGCATACCTTTACAAGTTCAAAGTGACTCTCCAGTAAATTTACTGACATCCAGAAGACTCAGCACTATTAAATGACGATAACATGAGTCTCAACAAGATAGCATGCACAGGATACAGCTTATGATATTAATTTTAAAAATTATGAGACAACAAAGAGACTAAAAATGTGACCTAAAAGTAGAGAGAAAATATCAGTCACTAGGGAAAAAAATGTATAGAAATGCCTTTGTTTACTAATTCCAACACCATTATTGGAATTAGTAAACAAAGGCATTTTTTTAAAAAAAACTTTCAAGGACTATGTTCAAGGACTTAAATGAAAAGATGGACATTCAAAGTGAACAGATAAGCGATCTCAATGGCAAACTAGACATTATATTTACAATATGAAAATTATAAAACTGAAAAATAAAACATCTAAAGTGAAAAATGTATTAAGCACAGATAAAAGACACCAAAAGAAAAAATATCAGTGCAATTGAAGGTGAATCAATTTTTTAATGCAAATTTAAGTGCAGAAAAAAAAGTCTCAAAAAAGCTGAACAATCTCAGTGACATAGAAAACAATATCATTTGATCTAACATACATGCAGGGACAAAGAGAGAAGAGAAAAAATAGTCAGAAAAAGTAAAGATATAATAGTCAAAATATTCTCAAATATTAGTTTTTAAAAATTAATCCAAGAATGCTAGGAAGCAAATAAACCCAAAGCGAAATAAACACAAAGAATTATTTAATTGGATGCTATCCAGTGTTAATTTGACATTTTTCTTGGCTGTATAATGTTACTTTAAATACTTTTGAGGGTTTTGCTGTTGTTGTTTGTTTTGTTTTGGTTTTGGTATACAATTAAGGTCCTTGAAATCTGTTGGCTCTTTTACAGGCTTTCTTTTATTCTTCATCTGAGTGGGGATCTGGAGCAATCTTCAACTTAGGGCTAACATACTCTGACTTCTAAGACAGCATCTTTTTGATGATGTCATCACTTGACACCTCATGGGTTATGAGCTTATTTCACTCTACTGCTGAGAATGCATGCGATTTTCACACCTCTGTGAGTTTTAGAAATTGTCCTAGCCAGTCCTTTCTAGTGTTTTGTTTTTCCCTTGTTGTCAGCTCATTCTTTGCCACATTGTGTAGATCAGTATTCAGCCAAAGACTCCTGGTTGTCTGTCTGCGGAGCCATAGAGATCTCCCTCTTTGTAGAGCCTTTCACCTTGGCATTCTGCTGTACAAATTCTAGCTACAACAGCTTCTCTGTTCTCTGGTCTGGTCTTTGTCTCCTCAACTCAGTGAGACAGAGATAAGGCTCTGATTGGTTTCACTTTCCCACACTAAAGCCTGGAAACTGCATCTAGGCAATAAGAGGCTTCCACTGTAGAGTTGGCATCGTATATATACTTATTGATAATTATTTTGAATATAAAATTAACATGTGTGTATTGAAAACATTCAGAAAATTCAGAAGCTTGAAATATATCATTTGAAGAGATTTTTCTCTCGCTTCCTCTCTCTCTCCTTTTTTCTCCTCTCCCTTCTTCATTCCTTCTTATTTCTGTATTTGTATATGCACTTATAAAAGTAAAATTGGATTGCATGGCACAGAATAAGTATTTAAGTGAAAGTCATGCTGTATGGACTTAACGAAGCTTTAATAATAAAACCCTACCATAAACAGATGAATGGATAAATTGTGGTATATGTATATATATATATACATATACATATATATATACACACAATGGAATAATACTTAGCCACAAAAATGAAGGGAAGTACTGACACATGCTATGACTTCTATGAACTTTGAAAACATACTGAGAAAAACTAGGCACAAATGATTGCATACTGTATGCTTCCCTCGATATGAAATGTCTAGAATAGGTAAATCCATAGAGCAAAAAGGCAGACTGGTGGCTGCAGGGGCCTGGGGAAGAGAAATATGAGGATCGATTATATGATGGTTATATGGTGTTCTTCTGAGGTAATGAAAAGTCTTTGAAACTAGAGAGAGGTGGTAGTTGTGTGACACTGTTCACATACTGAATGCCACTGAACTGTGTACGTTCAAATGGTTAATGGTTTGTCATGTGAATTCCACTTTATTATGGACCAAAACAACCTATAAAAACGCTGATTCTTCTTTTCTATATTACTAGACTACATTAATGAATAAAGATATTTTTTCAAAATATATTAATGGAGATGTGCTGTTAGGTCACTAAGAATTAAGCCTCTTTTTAGTCATCTCATGAGGTAGTCTTTTTTGGTGACTAAGGGTACACTGAGTCACCTTTAAAAGTTTCTTAGGAAATAAGTATTTACCTAAAATGTTGTCATTCAAGAAGTCTGTATCCCAATTCGAGGTTTTTAATATAACAAATGTCTACAACATTTATCTGTAAATATGTACTGTTAATTGTGGAGGCTGTTTATAACATTAGCATTTGAGAATCACTTTTACTGTGGTGACTTTGCTAGTTGACTCTTGAGGCATTTTCAGTCAACTGAGTAGAGTCAAATCTTTTCACAGCCTTATTATTCCAAGGCTACTCCTCCCAGAGCTGACAGATTCCCGTGACATACCTGTAAGTCTTAACATCTGATATGTAACACAAGGTCAGTGAGTGTGTTGCCTTAATAAGTCTCAAAGAAACTTTCATGCTAGGCCTATTGATAGAATCACTTTCTGTATGTTTTTTTTTCTTCCAGTATTTTCACATATTCTGACTAAGTACCAAGAATTTTCAGAGGATTTGATAATAAGCCTTTAAATTTTCATTAGCACCTTACACAGCATGAGGTACATAATTATTATTTGTATTAAGAAACTATTAATTATTGACAGAATCAGTTCCATGGGCAGCAGAAATTGAGTTTGTGTTACACAACTAATTTTCAAATCCTTCATGCGTGTGATTCCATAGGCACTTCTCAAACAAAATGTTCAGAGGAGTTTCAAAAAAGTGTGATGAAAGTAAAACTAGACATCTTTGATATAACATCTCCTTGGGCATTTTTATCTAGAGATAAAATGAAACCATAGTTCTGAAAGGAATCAGATCATTTAGCAAGCAAGATCTCTGATTTACACTAAAGTTAGGGGAGAGAAAATCCTAGTGACCTTCTACTAGAGGAATATACCTGAAAGACTAATCCCAGAGGCAGAGTTGGTTATTTTTTAAAAAGAAAAAAATGTATAGTAATGTGGCAAAGACCAATGTTTCCTCTTTCTACTGTAGTTGGATAATGTGTGAGACACATAGCTGGAATATATTTCCAAGTTGCTTTTGTAGTTAGGCAAGGTCAACTGACTTCGTTATCTCAAGATGCAAGTATGAATTATGTGCATCACTTTGGGGCAGTGGATTTAAGCATGGATACAAAACTCTTAGCTAGCTGCCATTTTTAACCAGTTTCTAGCCAATTAAAGTGCCAAAACTGGCTCGGCGCCTGTGGCTCAATCGGCTAAGGCGCCAGCCACGTACACCTAAGGTGGCGGGTTCGAATCCCCAGCCCAGGCCCGCCAAACAACAATGATGGCTGCAACCAAAAAATGGCCGGGCGTTGTGGCGGGTGCCTGT